>JAFBJQ010000441.1:132142-262142 GCA_016785345.1 Trinectes maculatus
TAGTGAGCTCAACAGAAAAATCTTTCGGACACTACTCTCGGCGCCGGTAATTACGTCATCGCTGTCACACAATTAAAACGTACCACATTATTGTCGTCTCACAAAATACTTTTGTTTGTTTACCACTGCATTTTTATTAAATTAGAGGCTTTTGATTACTGTCCTGTACTTTTTATTTTCCTATTTTGTTATATTTTATTATATTTATGTATATTCCCCTCCCGTCCGTCCGCTATTTTCACTTCCGCGCAGCCCAGAGAATTTCTGGCAATGCATGATGGGATATCTTGGTCCGGTTAGTGACCATCGGATGTACACTACATTTCGCGGTGAATTGTGGGATACATTGAGTGCACTATATAGTGGACATGCTATGATCCCTAAGGTTTCGGACACCACTACAAAATGGCGTGGTCACTATATAGTACAGTATATAGGGGTTAGGGGGCGATTTCGGACACAGCCCAGGTTGGGACTGACGGTGCCACAGCTCCAGCTGACCTGTACGCAGCTGCAGGGAAAGTTGGATTCAACACACACTGCTCCAGTAAATGGCACTCGACACATCTGGGCCACACTTCACCTCTCTCTAAACAAGCCCGAGCACGAGCCTGACTGACAGTAAGTGCACAACATCTATAAACAATGCAGGGAAACGAAAGTCTGCACGGCTCTCCACGGAGCGGCCGGCGGCGCTCCCGCTCGCCGCAGCACAGTGCCTGTAACTCAATCAGCAGATAAGAACAAAGTGGGGTTTTTACGGCTACAAAGGTTCAGTTCCTCTACAGCAGTGAGTCACTGAGCGCAAACAAACATCAGCAGCAGACAACAGAGAGAGGACGCAGGCGTTACAGGAGAACCACAGAGTTTCATTTCACCTTCACGCTCACCTTCTGCCTGATGCAAGATTCTCAGGGGGCAGATATGGTCCACCTGTCCATCATCATCATCATCATCATCATCATCACCATCATCTTCATCATCATCATCATCATCATCATCATCTTCATCATCATCATCATCACCATCATCATCATCATCATCATCATCATCATCATCACCATCATCATCGTGTTCACTGTGATGCTCACTTTTCGTGTGTGTGTGTGTGTGTGTGTGTGTGTGTGTGTGTGTGTGTGTGTGTGTGTGTGTGTTGAAAACTGCTGCGAAGGCCCAGCACTGATATAAAAGAACACAAGCTCCTCAATGTGCTTTAGAAAAGATCAGAAAAACAAAATCAAACTATCCAACCTGCGACCACTGGCATCTAATTGATTTTTATTTTCTCTCTGAATATAAGGGGTCAGAGGTCAGAAATGTCTGGCACCATTGTCCTGTGAGTTTCTCTGTGCAGGTGCGTGCAGTGCAGTCCAACACTGTGAATACACACAAACACAACCACCGCCGCACTCACGCTGTGCCGCACTCTCAGCACCGTTCCCTCAAGTTCTTTGTTTCCTTGTCAGGTGGTTGGGCAGGTATTTATCACAGGCCCCGGGGCTTTGTTCTCTCCACACTGATTTCATCACACCCCCTCCTCCTCCTCCTCCTCCTCCTCCTCCTCTTTACGGACTTTTCTGGAAACTTTCATGGATACTGAAACTTATCCTTACCCATATAACGTCTTTCCTGCCAATCAACCTGGTTCTCATTTCCGAGAGGTGGCTCATCAGTCATCATTCATCCTTCCTCGTTCTGCAGAATATTCATAAATATGTTTGTTTTTATTTAAACGTTGAATTTAGTTTTGGTTATGAAATTATTGCTGATGAAAAAATAAACCATGGCGCTGAATGGACATTTACTGTTCTCCAGTAGTGGTCGTTCTTATGATGGGAGCAGTTTATTATTGTAACCATGGTGATGAAGGTCCGCCAACCTTCACTTTGCTTTTGTTTTTTTATCTAACACCATGAACTTAACAAATATCTTTTGTACGTAACAATAATGTTACAAATGTCAGGTTGTGGGTTTGTAATAACCTGCAGCCAAAATGGAACAATTGTGTCGTTCCAGGTGAGATGTCCTGTTCCTGCACATCTGTACATCACACTGTGCAAGGTCATCTCAGGTCAGCATTGGTATTTACAGTGAAAACCACCACTGGTTTGACTGTAACATGATTCTTGTTCAGGAAAAACAGCAGTTCTCCTTTTTTTTCACTGCAAAGACCTGCACCATGTGAAGGAGGAAGAAGACAGGCAGCATCACACAATGTGTGTGTGTGTGTGTGTGTGTGTGTGAGAAGAAAAGGTCAGCATTGTGTTGGAGTCAGTTCAACCTGTTGGGAAATGCCTTCACTTGCATTGATCTTCTTCTTCTTCTTCTTCTTCTCCTTCTTCTCCATGGAACCACTTCATGGTTCCATTGGGGTGTGTGTGTGTGTGTGTGTGTGTGTCTGTCTGTGTCTGTGTCTGTGATCTGTGGGTGGAAGCTGTAAAAAAAAAAAAAGAAAAACCCACAAACACAAAGGTGACCATGTAAACTCCAATGACAACAACAACATCCATAAAAGTTCATCAAAAACAGTCACAGGGCAGAAAACCCAAAACGAATGAGATGAGGGATCCTGTAAATCTCCATGGAAACGGATTGATTACATCACACAGATATTACTATGATTCTGGAAAAGGTCACATGTTGGACAGAAATGGCTCAGATCTGGGAGATTGGTGGGAAATCAACATCCGGTGAAATCGGTTTATCCTCACACGTCCTGTCTCTCTCTTTCACACACACACACACACACAAACAAACACACGCACACACGCACACACACACACACACACACACACACACACACAACCTCATAAACTGTCTGCTTCGAGTCTCTTGGCAAGAGCTGCTCTTCTGTCGGGAATAAGCTTCTCTCCACTTGCTCAACCACTCTCACTCCCACACACACACACACACACACACACAGATTCTGATCTGCTGCTCGGGTGCGTGTACAAACACACACATCCCTCACTCAAAGCGAAGAGTCGCCTGTATTCATTCCAAGTCAAACTCCCCGGGTGGCTGTCGACATGAACCGACAACATGTGTGAAAACCATGTGACACGACGGATAAAGATCTCCAGATGAACTGTCCTGATTTACGGGACAAACAGCTGACGCGCTTTATGGTTGAAGGTCCCAATTTATCCTCCGTTTTATGATATGTGACAAAAACGACGCGGCCCAACTCTTAAAAACGAAAACTTCAGCGGCTTTCAGCTTTTGTTCTTCCACGGAAACTTCAGTTGTTGTCAGACGTTTGCACTTCTCCATAAAGAGCTCGTACTTCTGCTCGCGAGCTTCTCTGGAAACACATGTACACGTATTTATTATAAAACCTTCTGCTCCCACTGATTTCACCTCACCTGATTTCACCTCACCTGATTTCACCACAGCCGCTTCACTTTGTCTTTTTATTCGTTTGCTCCATGAAAGAAAAATATAAATAGAAAATGACAAACTGTTACAACTATTACTACTACTAAACGCAGTATGCAGTACTTTATGAGAGAGAAGGCCCAGTGGGCCTATCTGAAGCTTCGACCCTGATGCAATGGTCAATTTTCATAAAATTAGAAAATATATTGACAAAATTAAAAGAAAAAAAAAGATATGACCTGTGAGTGACTATAATGTACGTCAGTGGATGAGAGGGGGGGGTAAACCTATAGACATTATACTTTTTACAGTGTTTTGTGGTAACGTATCGCAGTATATTACATAGTCATTGTACACAGTACTACAGTATTCGTACTTTACACTTGTGAGTGAGTTAAATGTCCACTGGTCATGTTCACTGTGGCTCTGATCATTACAGGCGACATTCCGGCACATGGATCCTGTGCTGCTGCAGGATTCCGATGGATGACTGCAGATAAGGATTGCATAAAGCTTGAGGGGAATGTCAGGCGAGAGATGAGCGCAGTGATAGAACTGGCCTCAGGGGAGACGAGTAGAGTTTGGCAAGAGACACAAAGGTGCAGAGGAGTAAAGCGGCGCCCGGCCTGGCACGCGTTCCATCATTTCCAGTCAACGCTCAGCGCTCGCACTTTCGTTTTCACTCCTCACACCTGTATAAATGCACCTGCACATCTGCTCTCCTCCTCACAGCAGCATCTTCACCTGACTCGACTGCAGAGAGGAGCAGAGGAACAGCTGAAGCACCGACCTACACAGACACACAGAGACAAACATGGCCTCTCGCGTCACAGCTCTGCTCCTGCTGGGCGTCATCTGCACTGGCTTTGCAGCAGGTGAGACACAGACACACACAGACACACACACATACAACATGACAGATGTGTAGCTGCAGTGGTTCTGCACCTCGGCTCATCCTAACCTGATGATCCCTGACGGCCGTGTCTCTCCTCCTCCCTGCTGCAGCTGAGGTTGTGGTCGACTGCTGCCTGAGCACCACTGACAAGGTTTTCCCGTTGATAAGGATCTCAAACTACACGCTGCAGGAAGCCGGGAGAGGCTGTGACATCAGCGCCACTGTGTAAGTGCACCATACTCACAATACTATGGCTCTGCATCAGAACGTGCTGAATGCAGTCTCATCTCACCTGCATCTTCACCACAGGTTCATCACAAAGAGCGAGAAGACGGTGTGCATCGTCCACCCCAGCGAGGAGAACAAGAAGACGAAGTGGGTCAAGTCCCACATTGAGTATCTGGATGCCAGGAACAATGCAAAGCAAAAGTGATGAGGTATGTAAAAAAAAAAGTCATCTTTGCACTGACGCTGACTGCACCTTCGAAATGCATCGTCATCATCGTCGTCATCATTGTTGTTGCACTGGCATCACGAGTCATCGCTCTTCTCTTCCTGCAGGTGCTGAGACGAGAAGATGACTGAAGGTCCAGGTGTCCATGAGAGATGGAAACAAGATTCCTGTTTGTACTGGACAGGAGGAGAAATCCGTTTATTTATGATACATATTGTATAAAGACAGCAGTTTATTGATAACATGTGTTACGGCTGCAGTGTAAAACACAGCTTTTCTTTTCTTTCCTTTTCTTTTTAAAAACTCACCCAAACCAGAAATCCTGGAACTGTTTGTATAAATGTTGAGATGTGTTTTTGTTATAATAAAGTTTGATGCTATTCTCTAATGTCTCGTTGCTGCTTTTCATTTCAACTAAAACCCACTGTCTGGCTGTTAATGACATGAACCAGGGGGATGAGGCTGAGTGATGATCATCATCATCATCAGCTCCTGAAGAGTTCAAATAAAAAGATGGATCAAATCAAATGTAAAAAATGCAGATTCTAATTCTTACATCTAAACAGTAACGGGAAGAAGCTGCTTTTCAGGTCTGGGAAACAACCAGCTCTCGACAACAGGAAGTTTCTCTGACTCTTTCACCTTCTGGGGTCACGGCCACAGAGGTCAAAGTTAGGTTCAGCAGCTTCCTGAGGGGAAGCACACTGCGCACGATCATAAATATAAATAACTCCCCGAGTGTTTACACACAGCTTTAATTATCTCCCTCTCTCTATCTCTCTATCTCCCTATCTCTATCTCTATCTACACAAATAAGGTTTCTAGTGACTTCTTTTATTTAAAAAAAAAAACAAATTTAAAAACAACAGCAGAAAGTCCTGGAACTCGAAAGATGTTTTCCACCATAAAGTGTCAGGATTGGTGGACTGATGACAACCTGCTTCCTGGGTCTGGATCGTTCATGTGCTCGTGTTACCTCATTGGAAAAGGAGGAGAACGACAACGGATTCACCGTCCCAATGGAAAACTTCATTCCACACTGAGTGAATCAGACCAATCAAACAGAGCTAAAAGAAAAACCCCAGACTTATCGGTTCCCATTAACAGCTGATTGGCATCCTCCTCTTTACGATCAATGACCATGGCCATAGGTTATACAGGGGGTCCTCGAGTTACGACGGTCGCGAATTACGTTGTTTTCGTGGTTACGACACATCTCCCATGAACTTCCTTGTTTCGGCTTAAATACGTACAGACTTCACACGGGAACTAGTTGGTGAGCGCTCTCTCTGTCTCTCAGCGCGCCTGCCGGCTCTCCAGCACCTCCACAGCACAGCTGGGTGGGGGTGGGGAGGGGGGGGGGGGGGGGGGGGGGGGGGGGGGGGGGGGGGGGGGGGGGCACATGGTATGCACAATGGCACAATGAATGTATGTCCCGACTTACGTCGAAATTCGGTTACGACACGTTCTCAGGAACGGATCTCCGTCGTAACTCGAGGACCCCATGTACAGAGTTTTTTCTTTTTTTTCAAACACACATTAAAAAGAAAAGAAAGATTCAGGGTTGTATGTGTAGCCAGGCAGCCCTGACCTTCAGAGGACTGCACAGTCAGCACAAATGGTATCCGAGACTCATTTCCTTATGAATATGGGAAGTTTGATTTCTTATGGAATCATATGCAGAACCACACACATGGGAAGTTTGATTTCTTATGGAATCATATGCAGAACCACACACACACACACACACACACACTCACAACCCAGTGCTGATTATCACACTTGGGAAGGAATTGCTCTCTGGGCCGCTGCCAGATATTCATCCCAGGAGCAGGACAGGTCCATCCACTATGTCTATGTTCCTGTAAACGCGTCAGCAGGGAAAATCCAAGCCAGGGAAAACAAAGCAGACAAGTGGGGGCAAACTGCCAAACAGCAGTTTACACATGATCCGCCAGCTGGCCTCATAATGTGCGACGGAACGCCAGGTTAAATATTTACTACCTATGAGGTAACCTACAGTAAAGTCTGATAGTCTACAAATACTACTCAACACAAAGGTCCCAGTTTCTTCAGAACAGGGAAGAGAAATGAGATGGTATCGTTTTCACTGCCGTCCACAGATCTCAGTCACTGTTATTATTGGAAAAGTTCGGGAAAAGGAAGTGTTGTGTTTTGTTTTGATTCTTCTTCATGATGCACAAACGGATGATGTTATGATATGATATATGTCACATGACACAATCGTCACGGTTTGACCAGCGACCTGTAGGACAGAGGGAATGAAGATCTCTACCTGACCTGCTGACACCTCATCACCCACTAACTCCCTAACCCCCTGTCAGATGGTTCTTGGTTCCAATCCCCATTCAGCCAAACACATGCAGACTGGTGTTAAGTCGACTGGATGCTTGTCTCTGTGTGTTGCCCTGTGATTGGCTGTGACCTGTCCAGGTTGTCACCAGGCTTTCAGCTGAGACTGGTCTCCAGCTCCAGGACTCAAGCCTAATGATCATCATCTCCTCTGTTCCCAAAGCTCCTGTCTGCATAAGCTGCATCAGCCACACCTGGTCAGCACGGACCTGGCAGATGCTTCATGAGATGATGAGGACAGGTGGGATTGATGCTCGTCTTCATCAGCCTGGTGGGGACAGACACTATGAATCTGGCTGTACATGTTGAACACTACAGTATGATGACGGGTGACATCCTGGACGTGCGGTGCTGACTGGTCTGACGCGGTGTTGATGGAGGCTGAGTGAAGTGGCCGGGGTCAGAGGAGGAGCAGGAAGAGTGAAAGTGAAAGAAGTGGACACTGCCTCCTCTCAGAGTATAAATACGACCGCAGTCGAGTCACCTCCTCACTCTGCCTCCGGAGGTGCTGGAAGGAAGAACTGGCTCCTGACCAGCCAATCAGCTGCCACTGACACAAAGAGACAACCTCACCAGCTCAGACACCAGACATGGGTCCATGGGGTAAACTCCTCTTCCTCAGCTGCTGCCTCTTCTTCACCTGTTACTGCGCAGGTGAGCTGCTCTCATCTTTATCTTTATCTTTGATTCTCCCCTGAAGCCGAGTCAGAGAAGCGAGTCATGAAGCCAGCTCAGGAACGACGACAGGGAGTAATTTATCTGAACTAACCCACAGATGCAAAAAGCTGCAGCAGTTTACAGTTTTAGAGACCGGAGAGGGAAAAGAGGAAATTCACTCCTCTCTGTCTGGGTGCTTTAGTTTGTCCAGTGAGTCTCAGCGGTGTCTGAGAGAGTCACAGCGTTTCAGTCCCTTAACTCCTGAAACGACACACACACCTGTTCAGCTGGTTTCAACAACAGTATGAAAGCTGTTGTATTGATGCAGGGACTGGGACTCATTGAGCACAGGGACACACAGGGCATAGGGACATGGGACACACTGAGGAGAGGGACTGGGACATATTGAGGAGAGGGACTGGGACATACTGAGGAGAGGGACTGGGACACACAGGGCATGCAGACTGGGACATACTGAGGAGAGGGACATAGGACATACTGGGCAGAGGGACATGGGACACACTGGGCACGGGGATGGACAGTCTCATACACGAGTGTCTCTAACATTCGGCCCTGCTGCTGTCTGTCCTTCAGTGACGTTGGCGGAGGTCCCTGTGGACTGCTGCTTGAGTGTGAAAAACAAAACGATTGGCAAACAGCTGATTGTAGACTATCTTCAGCAGTCCGCTGGACAGGGCTGCTCCATCGACGCCACAATGTGAGTTTTCTTCTTCTTTCACGTCTTCACCAGTCAGCACGTCGTCACCACTGAACTAACGGATGTGGTGTTCTTGCAGCTTGGTGACCAGACGTGGCAGGACGCTCTGTGTCCCGGCTGACGAACTCTGGGTCCAGGATGTGATGAGCCACGTCGACCACCTGAGGGAAACGTGCAAGAAGAACAACAAGGTATCGTCACGGGACAATGTGCTAATTTAATGAGCTTCACGCGTGTTGTGAACTTGAACACTTCTGGGGCCTATTCCATAAAGCAGGATTACCAAATAAACCAGGCTTATTTCGTTAGTCTGTCTTATTTGCCAGTGGATCCACTGGAAAATAAGCCAGACTAACGAAATAAGCCTGGCTTATTTGGTAATCCTGCTTTATGGAATAGGCCCCTGGTCTTTGTGCTAAACTACGCTGACGACAATGACGACACAAAACGAGTGAGAGGCATCTGACGGCATCTTATCCACCACGACCACAAAAACCTGGAAGCACAGAGAGAAACACAGTTAGAGTCAGTTTGTAAACGAGTGCAGCGAGTCAATGTTAGGAACAGTTTCACAACAGGAACTAGAGGACGTCTTTAGAGATGTCCTCATGTGCACCGTCTTAACGGTGGAAATACAGACGATGGTGCAACAAGCCCTCCAGATACGTTGGTCTTGAATGTGGTAAATGACGCAGAGTCTGTGGTGAAAGCATTAAGACTGAGATGATGTCACAGTTTAACTATTTACAACCTGGAGATTTAAACTGAGCTTCATCCAGCTCATGTGCTTTTACTTTG
Organism: Trinectes maculatus; assembly: GCA_016785345.1. Taxonomy (NCBI): domain Eukaryota; kingdom Metazoa; phylum Chordata; class Actinopteri; order Pleuronectiformes; family Achiridae; genus Trinectes; species Trinectes maculatus. The sequence goes on from JAFBJQ010000441.1 coordinate 141,416, forward strand.
AAGGCAAGACTAAATAAACAGGGGTTTTTGTGGCTACAGTTTCTAAATATTTGTTTGTTTACAGAGCAGACGATGTGTCGGAGTGAAGCAAGCCTAAACTGGGACTGACCTATGACCCCTTCATCACCACCACCACCAACAACAACAACAAGGCATTGAAAATGTGGGAGTATGCAGATTGGACTGAACCAGGAGAAACTGATCATCATATTAAAAAGAGCACCTTATGTATTTTACCTTCCATTATTTTAAAGTTTATTTCAGTTGCAGAACATGATTTATAATATATATATTTAGATTTTTTTTTTTACTGTTTGTGTTTTAGAAAGTGAACCAATATGTGAAAAAAAACTGTGCAAAATTGAGCGCGTAGCTCAATAAGCTAACTGAACTTCTCAGGATGTGACAGTCTATAGGTTGAACTTTTTTTTATTGATGACCTTTTCAGAATAAACCAGCTGTTTCCCTAACCCTGACAGAGTCTACATTTCTTTGACGACGACACACTTCCCTCTGTTGAGAGAGAAAACGAGTTAATTAACATAATTATTGTTCATCTGAATCCTGCCAGCTGTACATAAACAGCTGTTTATATGTACAGCTGTTGATAAAAACATTTGTATATATAAACAGCTGTGTGTGTGTGTGTGTGTGTGTGTGTGTGTGTGTGTGTGTGTGTGTGTGTATATATATATATATATATATATATATATGATGTAGTTATTTCTCAGTAGGCCTACACAGGTTTGGAGTCTGACTCGTTCTCGCCCCCTACAGTGCAATTCGGCCAGGTATACATCCGCGCAAAAATATCAAGGTGAAAGGCATCATAGCTTAGTACAGACCCAGCTCCCAACCCAACTTTGAGAATAGATTAACGGCAATATTTCTTTTATCGCCCGATAAGAGCCTCGCATTAACGCAGCACGTTAACGCCGATAACGGCCCACCACTAATATATATATATATATGTGTGTGTGTGTGTGTGTATATATATATATATATATATATATATATATATATATATATACACACACATATATATATATATATAAACATTTGTATATATAAAATAAATAGCTGTACATAAATACAGCTGTTGACTAAACAGCGTTCAGCTTCCTGAACTAAACATCGGCATCTGTTTGGATTAAAGGTTGAATGACATTACAGACGCTGTCTACACAGACAGGAATTTTCAGGTTTTTTTCTTTTTCTGTGAAATATAGATGCATCTGATAATTTGTCACTTTGCCTGAATTAGTAGAGTTTATGTTTTTTCATCACTTTAATCGGAGCGGTGATATGTTGCTCGTTGTGTAGATTTCAGCAACACCTCAACACCTGAGGTTTTGCTGAAAGAGTGCTGAGTTTGCACAATCCTCCTTTCACAGCAACTTAACACCTATAATCTGAAGTACCTGAGACTTTAATGGAGCAACTACTCCAGAACCTGAGACAATAATACACAGATTGTGAGGTGAATTCAGAGCTTTCAGGCTGATAAACGTGTCAGCTTGATGTTTTATGAGGCGACAGTGTGGGACTTTCAGATCTGGAGTTAGGAGGTGATTTCTTTAGTTAATGTTTAATCAGCAAATATTAAATGGCCTCTTGTTTGAACTGACTTCCTGCTTTAATTGTGAAACACATTTGTCCACAGGGAAAATGCCAAACACTTAAAGTTCATAAAGGATCGTGGGAAAATAAGAGCTGGAAATATGGATATCACCTCTATGCAACACAGCAGCTTCCTGATGTTGCAAAATCACTTTATGAAAAACGTCTCAGCTGTTTTTAAGATGAACTTCATGACGCAGATGGCAGGTCTGGACAGTTTCCTGTCTGCGCCACGCAATGATAAAAACGTGATCAGAAATATTCAATGCCTTCATATTGCAAAATAAATAAATGGTCCTTATGCCAAACGTGACTGATGTGAGGGGAGGACAGGAGGAAGACAGGTTGTCTTACACAGCCTGTCTCTTGTTCAGTCAGGCGACAGGCGACGTTCGCAGCATCTTTAGTGTCACAGATTATTTACAACAAATAAACAATAAAACAACAAATAAATGTTAATAATGTCTGTCATGTTTATGCACAGTGTAATCACTATGAACGTAAGGGAACAAGAAATGCACTGTAGTGCTGAAGGTTGGTTGTTATATTAAACGATAGCACCCCCTGGTGGCTGAGGGGTTTTGTGTATGTTGGACACATGTTGTGAGAAAGCAGATTCCTCCGTCATGATGAGTGTTTGAGGACAAAAGACACAGGAGCCACGTGGGTTTGTGATCACATGAGCCACTTTGTTATTGAACATCTATAGTAGTTTGATAATGTCGGACGTACACGTCATACAGGCTGGACAGAGAGAGGGGCAGCTGATGCTGAGGGTATTTACAGGCAGGAGGAGGCCGAGAGAAAGACGAGCGAGAGAGAGAGAGAGAGAGAGAGAAGCCCTGAGCCTTCTCTCTTTCTCTCTCTTTCTTTTGTGTCACATGTTGAAGCACAGTTCAGCTCATCAGAAGCCAAATCAAAAGCCAGTGTGTCTTTGCCTCTTACCCCGGATCCTCCTGCTCTCTCTGGTTTATTCTCTACGGCGTGGTCATTTCTTCTTCACGCCCACGTGACACTGAACAGGACGTCGCTGAGAACCACCTGGAGGACTGAGCGCGGACAGGTCAGCAGGCTGTTAGCACTGAAACTAAAGCTTATACTCGCTTCCTGCATTGAACAGAAAATGCATCAATAACATTTACACATGTAGAATCTATGGAAGAAACCAACCACCGAGGGATTTAAATACATTTACACTTCAGTAAAAGAATTTTAAAAAAACAAACAAACAAACAAATCATCTGGGTGAAACGCAATGTTAAAAATCATACATAAAAAAATAAAAACTGTACAATGATGCAAAGAAAAATCCAAATAAAAATTATATCTCATGTTAGCTTTTCAAAAACCGCACAATCATTTATTTATTAAATATACATAGATTTGTTAAATCATTTCGACGTGTGTCATGTTCAGAATGGGCTTCTCTGTACACTCATCCTCCATCCACGCAACTGGACAAATATATAGTGATAATTAAAGTTTCTCATTAACTTATTTTGCACCTAAGGCCACATTTTACACAATGACGGGCAGCAGGTACGCACCAGCACAGGAATGCCCATCCAGCCACCATCACAAAGTGTGTTGGATTTTCCCTTTAAACATCCAAAATACCACCACAGACCTCCATTCCTTCACGGCACTCATCTCCGAGACGTATCTGTAGACGTAAATATGAGGAAATGGGAGTGGGAGTGTGTGTGTGTGTGTGTGTGCATACATATACATGTACATATATAAATTTACTGTAACGCCAGGACAGATATAGTTATCAGAAACCTTTAAGTGTCTTCTTCTCTCTAAATAAAAATAATTAGCAATATTTCTTTAACAATTTCCAGGATGGGAAAAAAATCCCCAGCACGTTCAAAAATAAACATCGGATCTCCAGCTCTGTTTTGTTTTCATCCGACATGTTTTCTGCATCCGATCATTTACATGCGCTCTTCAGCCAACTGACAAACATGTAACTGTGTACGTGCGGAAGTGGAATATGCATTTACAGCCTGGACCTAGAGATCAGGGATGAGTCGCGATTGATGAGTGTGTTCGGGAATGTAGGGCCAAAAATGTAAAGGTAACATGCACCATCATTTTCTCCAAACCCCAAAAAAAACAAACAGATGGAGGCTTGAAAAAAAAAAGATTCAAACTTTCTGTTCTCTATTGACAATATAATGCAAAACCACATTTCAGTGTTGAAGTTTTAATTCAATCATGTTTACTTTATCCAAAAACAAAAGAATCAGTGTCGTCTACGTGAATTTAAACGCTCAGTCGGCACTAAGTAGGCAGGAGGACGTCAAACTGACCTGTCTCACAGCAGAGAGTGTGGTCAGAGTGTGGCACGGCTACGTGCGTGTGCAGACGCTACAGCAAACAGCAGCTAGGTATGGCTGAATATCATACAGTGATGGTGGCCGTGTGTGTGTCACCGCTCTGCGTTTCACTGGAAACAGAGAGTGGTGATGCAACAGACAGGTCACAACGTGAGTCAGAGAGAGAAGCTGTTATGTTGGAGTCTTTTTGGTTCGTTTCTCATTTCCGTCTTTTGTTTTTGTGTTTGCGTTGTGGTTTTTTTTGGACGTGTGCATGCGTACTGCGTCTCCGATGTACAGTTGCAGTCGATGTGAGTTTGTGTTGGCGTCTGCATGCTTCCCTTGCATATGTCTATACATTGTCCTGATAATCTTCATACTTTCTACAATGTCTGTGTCGCGCTGTACAGTTTTCCCTTTTCAAAAGCAGCCCAAAAAAAAAAAAAAAAAAACTACATCAACATCTTCTGCTTGATCTTCCACACCTGGAGTTCAGCACTGCCCGAGTCCAGCGGCGTCCCAGCTGTCGTACATGCTGCTCAGGGTGACGTAGATGATGGGAACTAAGCCCTGCGTGGAGCCCAGGGCGCAGAGCAGCCAATCAGGGTCGGCCCTGCTCAGGACCTGCAGGACGTCGCCCTTGTTGAAGCTCAGCTGGCCGGGCTCAGTGGCTATGTGGTGGCACAAAGCTCGTACTTCACTGAGGAGTGACAGGAAGAGAGAGGAAGATGAAGTGATTAATAAATGATCCATCATCAATCAGAATATAAATTCATATGATGACGAATTTTAAACTTAAAAGGTGTTTAAAATTTGAAAAAAAAAACAGTAACAGTACATTTTATTTTTAATTTAAAAAAGTGTTTTAATTCATAGACCACTAAGTTGGATGGTTTCAGAACAGCAGTGTTTATGTATGAGCTGATGTAGAGTCATCGCCTACCATGGAGACTGTCGCTTGGCTTCCTGTGGTCGGGCGGACGTCGGCGTGTGTGGGTTTTGGCTGTGAGCGAGCGTTGCCGGTGGTTCAGGCTTCTTCGCACTCCCTGCTCCCATTGTCTGAGCTACAAGGTCCAGAACGGACCTGTCCAGACTGAGCCAACCTGACGGGGGTCTGAAGGAGGAGAACAGACTGATCATGTGACACAGTAACTGAAAGGTTATCCCATCTACCATCCCTGAATCCTCAGTACAGAACCCATCCAGATGGTTTAGGCCCATTGCTTCCTGCTTTTAACAGCCGCACAAATAAAAACAGCAAACTGTGTTTGTTATGCTCCTTCTGGTTGTTGTTGTGTTTTTTTTTGTTATGCTCCTTCTGAACTCACCTGCTCTTCTGACTCTTCGTCCTCTGCTCAGCTGCCTCGCCTCTGGAAGGAGAGGAACCAATGCTGGATCCAAAGAGCCTGCCCCAGCGCAGGCTCTGTCCCTGTGAGGGGCTCGTGTCCTGGGCTCCAGCCTGGGCTCCGGTGCCTGGAGCTTCCAGAGGTCTGGTCTTCTCCTGGCAGAGAACGGACTCTGGTGGGCTGCCCATCCACGACGGCCTTCCCCTGACTCCACCCACCTCCTCGCCGGAGCTGCTGTTGCTCTTCCTGCTTCTGTGGCCCTCCCCCTCTTGGCTTGACTCCGCCCCCTCCACCACTCCCTCTCTGGTGGGTGGCAGCTGACACACTCGTCTCTCTGATGACCTCTTCTTCTTCTCAGTCTTGATAAACTTGGTCCTCTCTGTGGACTGGTCGATGTAGACCTGCGAGGACTGCATGAGCTGGTACCACCAGCCGGCCTGTTTGTCTTGCCACTGACGCCCCTCATCTGTCGGATCCTTCTCTTTTCTCTTCCTTCTCTCCTTCTCTCGTTCATCCTCACCTTCTCCTTGACTCTCCTCCCCCACACCTTTCACTCTCTGCTCAGCCACAACCCCCTCCTTCCAGAGACTGGCAAACCCGCCTTCCATCACAGTCTGCCTGTTAGCAGCTTTAGCCGTCATGATCTCACTTCTCCCTTCATCCTTCCTCATATTCTTCATTCCTGCTTCCTCCCGTCGTGACATCGCTCCCTCTGCCCTCGGCCACGTTACCTCCCGTCTCAGCGGCGCCCTCTCTTTTTTCACCTCACCGCTCGAGTCTCTGACCATTTCGCTGACGGCAGTGCTCCATCCTCTCATGAGCTGGAAGGTGGATCGAGCCGACTGGTCCACACTCTGGCCTGCGGAGCACAGCTGCTCCTTGTGCCGCAGGTGCTCCTGGCCCTTTTGGAGAAGGTGCGGTTCAAACAGCACGTCCAGGTCGAAGGGGAGGAGCGAGAGGGGCTGCAGCAGGAGGAGCAGCTCCTCAAAGAGAGGCTGACAGGCCCCCTTCGACAGGGGAAGGAAACCCCAAGGGTTGTAGTGCGCTGCGATAATATCTGCGGGAAAACAGTAAACCAAAGGACAAGAATCAGTTTCAAGACTCAAGACTTGACGCAGAAGGCGGACTACTGATGCACAACTTATTGATGGTGCCTCACCTTCATGTGTGTAGAGGTGATTGAACCAGAATTCCAGAGATTTCAGGCTGAAACAGAAGGTGAGTCAAACATTAAACCCAACATCGCAAATCCATCACATTCAGCATATCCGCATATGGTTTAAAACTGCATTTCATCTCACTTCATTACCAGCTGTAAAAAGAAGAGTGGGAAACATAATATACGACATGAATAAAGCTGACTCACTTGAGCAGGCCGAAGATGAAGGCGTTCAGTCTCATGCTGTGGTTCGTGACCTCCGAGTATTGGCTCACCTTTGAAAACAAACTGTGGAGGACACGTGTGGACGGACCTGACGGAGACAAACATACAAAACAAACTTTACTCTGAGGCACCACAGGCGAGTTATTCTATAACTGCATTCCTAACACAGTCACTTTCACGAATTTCAGCAGCTCTTCAGGAAAAGCCCAGCGTTTAGATATCTGGACATCATGGACGATAGTGTCACTGTTTACGAGCATCATCCTCACCCAGCTGAGTGGAGGCCTCCACCAGGCTCCAGGGCTGACAACGCCGCTGTCCAATGATCAGGTCCAGGACATAGGCCTTCAACCCGTCCTGCAGCACCTCATGCAGCGCCGGGCACAGGTACTTCAGGATCAGGTGACCCACGTTGGGACTCACCCAGCTGTTCCCCAACTTCGCCTGGCGGGGCAGCAGAGACACATTAATGGATACAGTGAAATGAAAGGAATATAATCCCGAAGGTTTTTTTTGTACACAATGGAAGTTTTAACCATTATTCTCTCATGAGTAAAGAAAAGAAAAAAAGAAAAATGTCCTACCTTCACATCTGGGTCTCGACTGGTGCCGAAATGAGCAACAATTAGATCCACTGCTGTGTTCACAGCTTTCACCAAAGCTGATGAGAGGTAAAAACAAAAAGTCCAACTTTGACCACGATAAAATACACCTGTTTACATGTCAATAATATTTCAAACTAATTCTTACAAAGATGCTTGACACTACAACTACGACCACTGGTTGCCACACAGGCCGCGCCTCACCTCTCTTCTGTGTCAAGTCCACAGAGATGTGGGAGTGTGAGGAGGAGCAGGAGGATGAGGAGGAGGTCGAGGCGTCAGGGGAGAGGCAGAACTCCTCCGGAGGCTTCTCGGTCAGGGAGAAGTAGTCGGGCAGGAATTCGCTGTAGCTCAGCTGCAGCTTCACTGATTGGCCCACTGCAGAGACACACACGCGCGCACACACACACAAACATAAACACACAATAAGATACACAACTTTTTAAAAAATGCAAAGCCTCTCAGGTTCCGTAAGAACACAACTTCCTTAGAAAATGAAGGTGCAACGCTTAAAAAAGAAATAATCTAAACGTCTACTGTTTTGTGAATCTGCACCTGTCTCAACAACTGTTTGTTTAATACGATTAGCACCATTAAGCCGTCCCAGCATGTGGCTAGAGGGCGCTGTAGGGAAATCGAACACGTTGCGTCTGGCAGGTCGTGTCCCTCCACCTCCTCTGGGTTCGGTGTTAGCGGATATGACTGACGATCCTGCGCCTGAGTGGCAGCCAGGGAGCCTCTCCACCCCCAGTGGGTTTCGCCGACGGTACTCCCTCCATTTGAGAGCTTGAGGAGAGAGGTGGTGAGCTGTTGGGGAGGGGAGGTGTTGGGGTGATGATCGAGGAGGTGGTGGTCAGGTGGGGGTTGAAGGTAGGTAGGTGGGTTCGTTAAGAAGATGGATTTCAGAAAAGAAGAGGAGGGTGAAAGGTGGACGGGAGAAGGTTTAAAAACATGCATGACAGGAGAGGAAAAAAGAGGATAAGAAAGTACAAGATGTTTGTTTAAAGAGTAGAACTCTAATATAAGAGAATTCACTCAGGCACTAAAAACAACGTGACTGTTTCATTCCTCGGAGAAGGTCGGTATGGACCAGATTTCAGAATCAAACAGCTCTGAAGGCTGTTTAGCTTTTTGTGACCCCGTTAACTAGCATCAAGAAGATACACGTCATGAAGAAGAAACAGAAGAGATGAAAGAAGAAGCGTCTGGATCTTCGAGTCAAACGCACAATATGTCTGATGTTGATGTGGTTCTGTGATGAACACAGCCATCAGATAAACGCCACACTGCCTCGTTACCTTTACATGCATGGCAACTGAAAGAAACAACTCGACAACACAAAAACCAAAACACAAACCTGTTTCCAGCCGTAACAATGTGGAATACACCTGTATAATGTGAGGAACGTACCAGAGTTTGAACCTACCATTGTGTGTCCTGGTTCCGGGTCCTTTGGTTCCCTCCCCGTGTTTTCCAGTCTCCAGGCAGCCCAGTGGGCTCAGAGTGTCCCCGTGCAGTGCAGGTAAACTGTGCAGTGCTCCACGGTGGAAGCAGTGTCCCTGCGCCGCAGCCGGCAGCGTTGGTGAAACCGTCCCTCTCTTCACACCAAGCGATAGAGGCGGAGGGGTCGGAGGTAACGGTGCTGGAGCTCCTCCCTGTTTTGCTAGGGGCGGGGTATGCAGTGGGCCGAGGCCAGCTGATAGGGGGCAGGAGAGGCTTTGTGGTGGTTGAGGGCTTGGGGTGCAGGTGGAGCACGTTCCAGAGCTGGGCGCCCCCTGAAGGCGAACTGGAGAGTAGCTCCCCAGAGGAGAGGGACGAACTGATCCAGGAGGAGGGGCTGCGCCAGTCGAAGCCCCCTGGTGCTTGTGCACGTTTTCACCAGCATCTTCAACGTCCTCTTCAACCAGACCTCCAGAGCCAGAGCCAGAGCCGGAACCAGAACTGGAGCGGGCCTGCATCCCAGAGACGTGGGCTGTGGGGAGGGGCAGCAGGGGCTTGGGCTGCGGCGGTCTGGAGGCGAACTGGTGGTGGAAGGTGAAGGGCTGGATGGGGAGAGTGGTGGGTCGCTGGTCCTTGCTGTAGCGGACCAGTGCCGGCTGGCTGGTGGACGAGCTGGACAGACCACCTGAGAGACACGACAAGAACTGTTTTAGATTTCGATTTTTAGATGTATTTGCTGTTGTTATTGTGATTTCAGATCATTCAGATACGATTCAATCACAAATTCCCAGAATCCAAGTTGACATCTTGAACCTTTAATCAATCAATTCTGAACTAAACTGCACAAACACAAAGGTTAAAACCTGTAATACAGACGTAAACAGAAAAGTGCCCAGTCACGGGTGATGGAGCAACACAGGGCGGATGTTAGAGAAGCAGCTCTGACAGGGCCACGTGCACAAAACATACACATGTACAGACACACAACACACACACAGACTCGACCTGGATGCACTGCGGGCAGGAGAGCCACCGGCGAGGAGAAGCCTATTTCTGCACTTCTTTTCCACCACTAAGTCAGTGTGTATGTGTGTGTGTGTGCGTTCCTAGATCCAGAGCAGTGTATGACACAGAGGAGTGTGTGTGAGTGAGTGTGTGACGTCGACAGGGTTGCGCAAGCTGTTTGTCAGTGTAGAGCCGGCCCCCTGATGTCACCTGAGCTGGGTGCAGTGTAATCTTTGACCACATGGGGGCAACACTGAGTCGACAAAAACAACATGATGAAGGATGGAGGGATGCCACACACCCAGCAGGCCTGAGCTCGGGTGTTAGGAGGGGTTGGGTGAGGGGGGTGGGGGTGGGGGGGAGGGGGGGGGGGGGGGGGGGGGGGGGGGGGGGGGGGGGGGGGGGGGGAGTTCTCTGCTCTATCATCCCTCTAGCTACCATTTTATTCTGTCCAGTCCCCCGCCCACCCCCCACCCCCCATCTCCTCCTCTGTCAGGGAAGTATCCATTAGGCAGCTCAGGCCTTTTTCCTTTGCACAGCTTCATGTTAGCATCATTAGCGAAGGAGCTGCTTCCCACAGGCTTTGAAGGAGGCAGGGATCCAGCTGACTGATGTGGGGGCCAATGAATAATACATGTGCTGAGATGCTGCTCGGCCTCTCGTTATAATATGAACTCCTCACATCGCCATGGACAGAAACTGATGGTGCATGTGTGACACATCTCGTTTCTATAGACATACACGCTCCCTAACTTCCACATCAAAGCAACATAGGAACGCTAACCTACATTCCTGCCTGCTGACCTACAGACGTACAGCCCTGCACTGCATATACCACACTTATTAAATGCTCCAGCTAAAGCACTGACATTCACAGCGTGAACTTGGATGAGAATAAAACATCCACTGAATAATTTATCTGACGAATCCAGAGTCAGTGAGGCAGAAAACTGTTTGTTTACACTGACGGGGACTGATAATGGTGACCTGAGGACAGGGTGGAAGACAGAAGATGGATTTTTAATAATGTATCAAAATTCACTTGTTGCTTAAACCCCGTGTTCGCAGGACAGTAACACACATTTGTTACTGTTTTGTCCAAATCATTAGTTGAAGAAACCTGAAGGGAGCAGTCTGTTTAAAATTTAAAATCGATACAATAATAACATTATAAGTTTGATTCCTCTTTAAATAAATGAGTGGAAGGACATTCCTGACCTGGTCTAGTACAGTGGCATTCCAGTGGAATTCCAAGTCTTCCCTGTGTTTGTATTACAAACACAGTGTTTGAGTGTGTGCCTGTGTGTGGTCCCAGTATTCCTCATGTCGTTGTGACCTGTGATCTGTTTCCACTGTAACATGAGTACGATACTTGACTTGATTTTTCTTTCCTTTTTTATGCTTTTTTTTTTAGGTTTCCCCAAACTTAACGATCAAGTATTAAGTATCTTTCAACAATTTGTTGATGCTTACATTGTATTACATGTGTTTCAGCAGGCACGGTTAGCATCATTAGCATAGCATACAATAAACCAAAACTACAGTATAATAAAACTATGAGGAAAACAAACATTCTGCAGAGGTGACGTCACTTGTTGTGAGTTTCTGACCTGCCTCTGCTGCAGGGACGAGTTGGTCCTAAAGGAGTTCTGGCTTCGGATGCACAGCACACACTTGACAATGCAGACCCACACACACACAGCTTTGTATGTACACACTCATCTCCTCTTTCACCTGATTCTCATTCAGAGCACGTTTGGCCCACTTCAACCTTTCAGTGTGTCTGAGGCTGAGAATACACACCCTGACTCACTCAGTCACACATACAGTTATACAAACAGGAAGTGAATACTGACTCATACACAACATCTTTTCGAAATGTTGATGTATATTTTTTTAAGTTTCCAGGATGTGACTGCATTAATAAACTGAAATGTCCTATACGGGTAATAAAACTATAAACAAACGTGAAATGACAACGTGAAGAGGAACAGTGATCCACCTGTGGAGAACCATAACCCACGTGTGCTGTGCTCTGGAGCCTTTCAGCCCAAGTGGCAAATAAAGATATATTTTCTTAACACAGAAGTTGAAGAATAAAATCAGTAGAATAAAGAAATAAACAGATTATCAGATTAATGTTAATCTCATTGTGTGTCTGCGGGATGTGTTTAAACAAAAGCAGTATGCGACAACGTACCTTCAGCCTTGGCCCGGTTCTCCCTCGCTCCTTCCAGGTGTCGCTCGATGCTGCCTTGACTGTAACATCTGGTGAAGGGTACAGGTGACAGGCTTTGACTGTCAGCCTCCACACGCTGCTCTGGGATGGGAGAGAAATCCACTGAGGAGTGCGAGTGGGTGGAGTAGGCGGAGGAGAAAGGGTCTGCGGCTGCCTTCAGCGATGGTGACCCCCCCGCGCCGTTTCTTCTTTTACTTCTGGCGATTTCAGCAAAGGAGGTGACCCGCGGGGGAGGTGGCGGTGCTGGGGCGGCGCCCTCACTGAGCCGCACGGGGCAGCTCAACATGCGCTCCAGAGACCCGAGTCGGGGAGATGGAGACTTGTTGAGGTTACGGTCGTAGCTGCGTGAACGTGGACGACCTGTAGAGGAGGCTGCACCTCCGATCACGCCCCTGCCGACCACAGGGGGGGAGGTGTTGACATATACCTGACCCTCAATCACAGCAGAGGCAGCTTCAGCTTCACCAGCTGCCTGGTGATTATTCTTCTCCTCCTCATCCTGGTCATCTCCATCATCATCATCATCATCATCATCATCATCGTCATCTCCCTGAGTCATGAGAAACACAGATTAAAAATAAAAATGAAAACCATGAACAAAAGTCGCAGATTTACTCCAAACCAAAGACCTCGCTCCACATTTTCTTTTACACAGCGCTACTGTTACGTTAATACCCCTCAGCACCGCATAACTACTAATCCTCAGACATGATGACAGCAGATAACCCCAGACAGCTGTGATCTAAAATGATCTCACCCCAGAGTCATTTTAAGGTCGGAGCTATTGTTGCTGATGTAATGGTTTTCCATACCATCAAATTATTATGTATTCCTTATGTTTTTAGTGATTCTTTCCCTTCCCATGAAGTGTGATGTAATAATAAGAAGCTATAAATACTGATGTGTATTTTATGTATGTTGTGATACACTGCGTGAAAGCATGACAACTATTTAGTGTCATCAGTGCGTCGGGCAGCATCAGTGTGATGCCACAGCAGCACCAGAATGATTACAAAATGTTAAAACTATTAAAGTCGGATTCTCCGCTCACCCTACAAGACTCTCCATCTTCACCCTTTCCATCCACGTCCTCCTGATCTGCTCGCTGTCTGAACAGGAAGTACTCGCTGGGCTGAGTTGGGGTGGGGCTGCCTTTGCTGTGCTCATCAGAGCAGCTGTTAACTGAGGAGCCTGCGGGACTCGGTGACGACTGAGAAGAAAGATCACAGGTGACCAGCTTGTAATAGTTCTGGGTGGCGACAACCAGGCGGGCCTGGCTCTGCAAGCAGGATGCCAGTTCTCCAGACGACCCAGAATGTGGAGGGTGGTAGGAGTTGCAGTTAGCGTCAAGGTCAAGAGCCTGGTGCTCCACGGAGCACGAGCAGGTGGAGGAGGTGGACAGGTGTGGTTCGCGGATGAGAGGGAAGGTGTTGCCAAGACAGGAGGGTTGTTGCTGTAGTAAAGGAGGTTCCGTTGGGGAGGTGTGGAGGTCTAAATAGAAAGCCCCTCCACTGGAGTCATGCTGATTTCCCGGCAGATCAGAAACAGATGAGGTGCAGGAGTGGTCGGTGGAGCTGTTGAGGTTGGTGTGCCCAGGGGCTGGTGGCTTCTCCGGTACGCCATTGTTCATCTTGTTGTAAATGGCGCTGAAGTTGACGAGTACGCCGTCTGAGCTGTTGCAGGAGGAGTCGCTGCCGTAGCCTTGCTGGCTGGCTGAGAAGGGCTCAGGGAAGGTTTCAGGGAAGTGCTGGGGGTAGTTGTGGGACAGTGCACAGCAGGAGCAGTGCTGGCCTGAGGAGCCTGATGAGTAGGAGCCTGTCTTACTGCTTTGTCCAAATCGCATAGGATGATCTTCATCTTCTTCATCATCTCCCCAGTCATGCTCTCCACAGTCCATCGACATATTGGAACCACTGCTCCCATGACGACGCTGACTGTCCAGACCTAAGATGTCCAGGTCTTCCAGATGGTCCGAAGCTCTGCCCCTCAGGGACCCGTGGCTGCGTCCTCCCACAGAGCTGTGCAACAGAAAAGGCTCAGAAGCAAAGCCAAGGTCATGCAGGTGGAAAGAAGCCATCCCATCATCAAGGGCAGAGTTGGTGTCACTGTGAAGGTGAAAGGAGGAGTCCTCAAGGTACCCGGTGAGGTTATCACCATCATCATCATCCTCTTCTTCATCTTCAGTATTTAACAGGAAAGGATTATGCCGCAGAGGATTCCTGTTCCTTGGTTTGGCTCTGGGTAGCGTGTGAGCTGTAAGCAAATGGTCCTCAGAATTGCTCGAAGTAAATGATGAATCATCGCTCGCAGTGCTGCCACCTCTCCCACCGCTGTTCCTCTCTCTTCCTCTGTTGTGGGAGGACCAGGAGTCGCTGGAGGTCTGGATCAGGCTGCTATAGAGGAGAGCCTCTCTCTGGAGGACGTCTCTCTCCGGAAGGGAGGTGGTGCGGCTCAAACCCAGGTTCTCTGGTGGACTGAATGGGTTGCTCCTCTTCAGCGAGCCCCCACAGCTTCCCTGCCGCCCTGCTGACACTTGACAGTGCACCAGGGGGATGTGATGCACAATCAGGGTCTCCCCAGACAGTTTGGGAGGGCTGTCCATCATTCAGGAGGAGCGAGAGTGGGAATGGAGCTCCAGAAGCTGAGAGAGGTCCTGTGTAGATGGAGCAAAAAGGTGGAGTGTGATGTTTCACTGCTTGTCTTCACGCTCTGTTTACTTGGCCCAGCTCTGCAGCGCTGCCAGGAACATGGAAGGAGGGGTCAGGGAAGTCAACACCATGCTCAGAGTGGGACATCTGGGGGGAAAAAACACACAGAAAGAGTCTTTAGACTTGCACTTCACTCGAAAGGCAAATTTTAAAAACAAATCGACACAACAGATGCCGAGATAATCCAACACCAAACGCGGGTCGAGATCGAACAACCGCTGGATGGTAACGCAACCCGACTGCGTAACAGCAGATTAGTGTTACAAAGTTACTCCAACCTGACGGGTATACTTTAAACCACATGGACATATACACCTCAAGCAGCAGGTCCTCCGCCCGAGCCGAAGCTGAGGTCACCCCCATGAGGCCACTGGAGGGTATCACAGACGGATCCACCAGTGATGGTAAAACTCTGTCATTCGAGGGCGTTTAACAGTTTTTGAATATGTCCGGTGATAATTATAGGGTGGTGTGGATCAAAACAACTAGAATCGGCTACAGTGACAGCACAGAGCTACAGCCATCAAGTCTCGCCTGTACAATAAGCAGCGTGACTCAGCACTGTGTGAGGGGGAAACTGTGACACACACACACACACACCAAACAGCTGACTCTTTAACAGGGCTATGATTTCATCCCCATTCGCACATTACACACTTTATGACACACACGCGCGCGCACACACAAAAACACACTTAATTCGTGCATTACTTGCCTCATATAATAAGCATAAATCATAAAAGTGGGTCGATTACATTCTCGCAATTAAATTTGGATTCTTAAATCTCTCTAAAAGTCAGGTAGGAAAGACGGAAATCAGATTGTAAACCCAACAGGAAATGACTGCATGCCAAACAGCAATATTAGATCGGATTATTGGCATGTACATAGGTTCATGTGGATGGTGATACAACGACAAATGCAGACACAATGTCACGGAGTTGCATGGTGAGACATACAGAGAGGAGAGAGGCCAGCTGAGGCCGGAGCTAAACGATAGCGGCGTGGTGAGAGAGCTTTACTCTCTGGCAGGGTAATAACTGAGACGCCACTCTTGACAAATGACCTTTTTAAACAGACACTGGAATGGCTGCATGGGAGGCTGCGGCTTCACCTCCGTCCACACGGAGCTCAACCTTTATATCGCCTGGCTGTGAAAAAAGAAGTGACGGCTACCCATGATGCCGTGCTGCAAACGCCGAGGAAGATAATCGTCAACTCTGACAGACATGGACTCGTTCAGTCCATCTGAAATGTAGAAATAAATACATATAACACCGAAGATACCAAGATCAGTGTCAGTGTATCTGAAGTCTAATGGTTCTAATCAGAGGAAAGTGACATTAATACGATTAGCTGAGTGGTCCTGATGAAGGGCGTAGCCGATGTTAACGACAGACTAGGAAATCTAAATTGGGTTTAAGAGATTAGCTGCACGGTCAGGCAGACTGTATTATGTAATGTGTGCAGACTGGACATGAAGACAGACCAGAACCAACTGTCTGACCTTTACTTTGCCCCCCCCACCTCGTTTGACCCATATGCTTTTTCTTATTAGTACGCAAATTCTTGTCAAAATAAACTGATTTTAATTTGTGAGTTTGTGAGTCAACTCACCCAGGTGGGTGAATGAAATGTTGATAATGTGACCCTCTGTGTGGGTGTGTGTTTGTGTGTTTTCCACAGAGGATTAAACTGTTTGCTCTCTATTTGCAGGTGGAGTGGAAAGACAAGCGAGACTGTGTGAGAACACACAAGGTCAGAATCTTCCATGGTTTTGTGTCGAGGACACTCAGGGCTCAGTGTTTACAGTGAATTCCATTCATGACCTAAACTCCGTTGATTCACCCTAATTAGTCTAATTAGTAATCTAATTAGTAAATAAATAAATAAGATTATAAATATAACTTGAGCATTTAATTGTTTTTGTAACTTATGAAAAAATAATGTCCTCGATAAACGCATCATGGTCCAGATCAAACCACAGCTGTTCCATCATGTGTGATGCTTATCATGGATCAATCGCAGCTGCTGTGCCGTGTTGTGTAACTGCTGAACACAGTGCTGAGTGACACACTGGACATATGCGTACAGGCTACTATATCCTGCCTACAGATATTTTTGTGAATGGGACAAAATAAACTTGTTGTCATGTTGTCGTTGCTGTAACCACCACCGGACACAGCTCGGTAGATGGAGCTTTTTCATACCAAACATTCAGATACACACTCAATTACTGAAGAGTATCTGAAAATCACACAAAAATACGCTTTTAATGCAGCACCACTATATTTACTGTGATTATCCAAAGGAAACTGTGCTCAGGATGAGCAGCCGTGGCGCAGAATAGACAACACAATGCAACATGGTGTATTTCAAGCTTTCAACACAGATTTTGTTTTCTTTTCTTTTTCTTTTTTTTTAAAGCGTCCTTTTTGCCCCTTGGAGCAGTAAACACAACCCCTCCATGTTATGACCAGACTACAGCAGGTCACATCAGATAACAGGTTAATGGGGACAGAGAAGAGGAGTCTGGCCAATCAAATTTAATTTCCCAGCTAACGTTGGAAACCCCAGCTACAGGGCCAGCCAATCGGGGGGACGCAGCCTCGGCTACACACATCATGAGAAAGTAACACAAAAATACTTCACAGAGAGAGAGAGAAAGAACAAAGGCATCCAAAACAAACTGGGGTAACCATGGCAACCAGCAAGATGGAGCAAACGGCACAAACAAAAATGATTATAGACTGTGCATCTATGTCAGTCTTTACCTATTCAGTGTATTTCTTTCTGCTTTTCCAAATGTCTTTGGCGCTTTTGTGCAAGTTCCTCAATTTTAATCCACGAATCCTAAATATTGGTCCTAATATTTAGGAACAAACTACCAGCAATTCAACATTCCTCTTGTTGTAGACCTAAAACAAACAAGTAGAAAAAAAGTCAGAAAAATGTTGACTTTGGGGACGTTTAGCTTGGCAACACCCAACCAGACCATGAACCATCAATCAAAAGTCTTAAGTTTTAATATCTGAGGTATAATGTGCCTTTTCCCCTTACTGCAAAATTAAGAAAACTAACACACAGGTACAAACAGAAGCAACATCTTATCTTTAATCCACTTCGCTCAGTTGTCCAGAGGAAAAAAAAAGAAGAAAGAAATGGAACAGAAATGCCACCAGGCTTTTCTGTCTGTCCCAATACTTTTGCTACAGTGGATTCAGGGTTCTGGTACGAGCCAATTAGCTGTGACCGTTTTTTGGAAAACCCTCGTTTCTGTGCTCTGTGTCATGTCGGGGTGGGAAACTGACCTATTTATGAAATACTGGGAAGAAGAGAAGTGAAGCTGTAACTAAGGATGTCCTCCCTCTTATGTCATCAGGGCTGTACTTCCAGGAATACGTCTGAGCCGAGGTAAGGGGACATCCGAATGAAGCCGCACCCTCACCAGGCAGTGACAGACGACACAACCACAGGAGATAGCAATTACCATGACAGATGCAGTCCACACATCCAACGAGACTTATTTATACTGAACATAATCCTGCGAGCATGTTTTCGATGAGAACAGAGGACAAGAAGCAAAGTAAATATGTATATTCACTTGAAAACGTTTGTTTGGTTTGTTGACAGAACAAATGCTTAAAAATCTGATTATACCGCATCTTCCACAGGGTGGCAGCATGACCCCCACACGTGATACAGCGATAATGACATTAACGATGTCATATACAAACAGCATCATCACAGCAACCTTTTTATTCTCTGACAGCGTTTCCTGCACGAATGGTAACTGTCTGGTTGTTGAGGTGCTGGCTCAGTGCTCTCTCTCTCTCTGTGTGTGTGTGTGTGTGTGTGTGTGTGTGTGTGTGTGTGTGTGTGTGTGTGTGTGTGTGTGTGTGTGTGTGTGTGTGTGTGGCCCAATGAAAGAGCTTGTTTGTTGCACACATTCACAGTCACACAAAAACAGCAGAGTAACCAAATGGAAGGAGTATTTTCTCCAATGTGAACCACCTTTAAATGTCTTTATATTTGTTGCCGCCCACAGCTCAACACATCATGGCTTGCTACTATTCTTTGTCAAGCAGGGAGACATGGTATGACCAAAAAATTATTCTGAACAGACAAACAATGGGGAAAAAAAAGAAAAAAAAACAGGAAATGACCCCATGTCATGATACACTGAGCCATGTTTTCAGGTTGGAGTTTTCCCACCAACACCAGAATACCCAAGTATTCAAATCCTCAGCCAAAGAGTGTTTCCCTTAAATTAAAACTACTGAAATAAAACGTAACAAATGTCCGTAGGGTCTCGGGAATACGGTTGGATGCAAGTCGTTCCATAAGCCATTCCACCCTCACAGGCACTGGGATAAAGCTCTGAGGACCATGAACGTCTGCACCAAACAACTGCACCCATCAAATGGTTGTTGACATGACGGGATCTGGGGGCCACGACACACACTGTATACAGCCCCAATGTAAATGACCATCACAACATTTGACCACAACTAACTGAAAAATCTGTGCTTTAACTTTATTCTGATGTGGCCAACACATCCTGCGTTCTTTACAGCTACTAACATAAACCATGTTTTCGTCCTCGTTCTGTGCTGACTCTGTCTTTCTCAGTCTACCCTCCCCGTGGTCCAGATCCAAGAGCCTCTCGCTCTCATTGCTGCCTTCTTTTGATCCATCACGTATCCCTCTCCCTTCTCCCATCCTCCCTCTGGCTTCACTAAATCCCTTACTCCTCGACTACTCACTGCAGCGCAATACGACTTCTCCCTCCCGATTCAACCAAGGAGTGGTCTGCAGATGTCTTCAACAGATCCTGCCACAGCAGAATTGACAACTCGATCCCTCTCTGTGTGTTTGTAACAGGAATCACTTTGTTTCTACTGTTGCTCGAGAGCGATTAAAGGCTTTTCACGCAGGAAGTGGAAGAGCGTTTTAAACCCAGCCAGCAATACAGACATGTGCTTTGTTTGACCCACAAATTTATGGACGCAATTACCACCAGCTTATGGCAAAGTGCCTCACTGCCTCTCCATAATAGCATCACTCACACAGATACATGCCTTATGTATCATTTTACAAACCATAACACTAGTAACAGCTCTATTCCATTACACTCCAATTAACCGAACACCAATCTGCATGTCTTTGCAAAGTGGGAAACGGCCAGAGTGCCTGAAGAAAGCCCACAAAGACACAGAGAGAAAGTGCAACTCCTCTCAAATCGACTAACTGATCAATCAGACTGTCTTTTGAACTAAAAGTCTGTCATATCTGCAGGTGAGCATTGCCTGTTCGACTGTTAAGGCGGAGTATTCAACTCTTAATCGAGCTGAATGTTTCTGTCAATCACCCTCGAGCTGCAACAGCCGCACAGATTCAGCCAAATGAAGAGGAAGCAGTGATGTGTGAGGTTCAGCTCAAGGCTGGAAGAATTTATAGGTTTGTGATGTGAACTTCATTTCAAGTACGACATTAAATCAAACTCTGCGGCAGCGTGAACTTATTTGTGAAGAGTTATTAGGTCTCGGCCTCCCTCATCCCCCGCAGCTCTTCCCTGATTCAGCAGCTGAGCTACAAGTCATCACGTAATCACCAGTCTACTGTTCATTTCTCACACCACAGTGCAGAGAACATGTCTGCGGCGTGTCGATGCTGCCCCAGCAGCTTCCTGTCATCTTTCACAGACAGACAAATGAGCACCAAATACACAGAGCTGGCCCAGCAGCATTCATCAAGCTCAAAGCTCCTGAGTGTTTCTGGACAGAAGTCTCGTTTCAACACGGGAGCGGTTTTCAAATCAACGCTGTTTACTTTCTGCAAAAAAACACATTTGATTTCAGGCAATTATGTCAACAATCATCATAAACTGACAATAAGATAAATGTGACCTTCCCGTTCCCCCTCTGGGTAGATACTTCGACCTGCAGAGGAGGAGGAGGAAGGATGGTCCTTCAGCTTCAGACACGTCAACACAAGCATTTAGGTGGCACATAACCGCAGCTGCACACAACAGTGTTGTGACTCTCAATTCAGGGACACTCGATAACACACAATGGGAGCAGCTCGATGTCCACAGCACATAGAGAAAGTCAAAACACACATACTCACACAAATATATATACACACAGAGAGGAACAATGCACATCCGGACCCTGCAGGCCCAAAATTACATAACACAACCAGACACATTCCACAATGACGACTGCAAGCAGGCTCACAATCCACAGTGCTATAGGTTTAAATGCCATCATCGTCAAAATATAATACTACTAAATGTTTACTTGCTACTGACGATTATACTGCAAGAAAAAGCAGGGTGTCAAAATGATGACAGGCTGATTTGGCCTGTAAACAAACAGGAACCTACATGTTGTGCTGGTGTCAGATCTTTAACGGCAGGAATAAATACATAAAACATAATTTATGAAACATACAGCAGGAAACAAAGGAAACAACCAAGTCTTTACAACATCCACCCCATAAATACAAAGGCTGTCACACAGATCACACAGCAAGTCCCTGCAGGAAGATTAAACTCGATCAATATGCATCAAAACTGGGTTTCAGATTAAAACACTGACGTGTCAAAACAAGGCCGAACACGAGGTTCTCGCGGCTGTTTGTTGTTCTGGACTCATCTGCATCCCACCATGTTGTGATGGACCCCAGCACAGCAGATAACAGCAGGAAGTACAGCCAGTCAGCTTTCACAATAAAAGCCTCGCAGTGTGCTGAAACTAATATTTAGTCGGAACGACTGACAACAGGCGTTTCTCTTGGACAAGACTAATATCAATGTATTCGCTCACGTTAATGGTATCAATAAACGATAATCTTTAAGATTTCCAATGTAACATTGAGCGACAGCAAATCTTTCATTACCGTCAAGGCAGCCGCGCTTTTATTTTGAAAAATCCAAAGTCCTCGCTTCCGCTAGCTTCACGCTGGTTGCGTAAACCTGGTTGTTTTCGATGATTAAAGATCAATATGGTGATCACATATCGATGCAGGCCGCCGCTGTCTTACAACATAAACCGCTCCGGTTCCCAATAAACACACGTTGCTGTGTGCGACTGTCGCAGCTCCGTGCATGAACCGAGAGTCACCGGCGTTTCAAGCCGCAGACAGAGGACCAAGCCCCGGATGATGTACCGGACCGTTACCGTCCGACTCTCCGCCTTTGTGTCACAGCGAGAAATAGATAAAATAAAAAAACACATGAAACGCCTCCGGCTAAGCTATCACTAGCTAACAGCTACACACCCAAACAAACGTTATACAGCAAAGATGCTAACACGCGAAGCAGCGGGTTGAAACAAGCTAAAAACAGACGCGTCATTGTTTTTTTTTGTTGTTGTTTGTTTGTTTTCTCCTCCGTCTCTTTTCATCCACCTTTCACAAAAACATTGAAATAAATAAAGCAGTAACACTGACCGTGGGCAGCGGCTCGGTGCTCCGGCCTGCGGACGTGGCTGTAGCGGCGGCAGAGAGACGGTGACGCGGGGAGACTGAGGCAGACTGAGCGTCGCAGGATGAAGGGCTGGACCCGGACCACGTCAGCCTGAGGTCACAGCCCCGGTCCGGTCCACACAGCCCGGTGCTCCGGTCCACACAGCCCGGTGCTCCGGTCCACACCGACAGCTCATTATCTGTGGAGAGCAGGAAATAATACAATGATCATCTCCACCAATAATAATAATAATATTAATAATAATAATATGACTATGCTGTGTTTACTTGCTCATACAAAACTTTTTTTTTACAATTGTAAAAAAAATTATAAAACAATTATTTTGTCTTGTCAGCTTCATCCTTTTTACGTCTTTTTTTCCAATACTTTATTTGTGCAGTGCTTTGACTTGATGCTTTCAACTCGTGTATTCATTCCATGGGTTTGTCAGTTTGTCAGGGACAGCGTTATGGTCCAAGGCGTCCAGTAGAGGGCGATAATGCGACATGTTAGAGGAGTGTGCCTTAACCATAACAGATGCTTTATTGTTTATGTCTCAGTTCAATTTAAATAATCTCCTTCTTCTCCGTGAGGCACTGTGTATAAAACTTTGTTTGGATCTTATCATTGAATAAGCGTTTTTACACTGTTGTCACGCATTCTATTTGTTTTGGCCAAACCTACAAACTACAGCTTTATACTTGCCATGATGGATTCATGTAAAACCTTGTGCTGACAAAAACTTGACTGTCAAAATGCCACCTGCATTTAATTGTCGCTTTTTCTGTTTCTGATCAGAATCAAGGAGGAATGATGCTTATGGTTTTCCAGTGATCTGATTGGTGATTAGTCAGGCTGTTGATAGGCTTTTGGCTCAGTCGGGTTAGTGGTTCGGCATAGGTTGCCATGGTGATGATTAATTAATGATGGCTGGCAAACAATGTATAGGCGCATTATTGTCATGTACACATCACATTACATCACTGGATTACATCACATTCAATTACATGATGTTACATTGCAGTCGCCATGGGTTGCTAGGGGCCGATTCTACAATGGGTCCCGGGGTTGCGGGACCCAGACCAACTGATTTTGAAATTCTGGTTTTAAAAAAGAAAACCAAGAGTGGCCACATGGTGACGCTGCCAAAGGATCAAAGCGTCATAAAAACAAATTCGCTGTGACGACATCAAAGGAAATGTTACACGGATTGATGGATTTACGTGTTGTAATGTGGCATCATGCAGAAATGGTTTGACGGTAAAGCACCTGAAAGTTGTTTGCTAACCCCAGAAACAACAGAGGACTCGAGGAACATTCATTTTCCTGAAAGAGTTTTCAGGATGAGAGTATCGTCACCGTGTGGTTGTTTCATTTGATTTAACCAGTGAGTCACGTTCAACAGATAAAAAAATGAATATCACAAAAAACAGAAACGACTATATTCAAGCTCTGGAAGCAAACGGCTATCGAGTGGACGACCTCCTGGGCACCGGACTTCCTGGATTAGTTTTCCACTGCACGAGGTTGGACACAGACACGGCGGTTGCTGTCAAGGCCATGTCTGAAGAATGCATCGAGCTCATTCAAAACGAGGTGGACAAACTTGAAAAACTTGACCAGGACCACAACCACTTAGTCAAGGTTTACAGGCATTTTGAGCTGGATGGAAAAGCCTTTGTCGAATATGAATTACTGGACATGACTGTGACGGAGCTGATGCAGAGCCTGGGCCGGCCGCTGTACCTGTCGGAGATTCAGTTCATCACAAAACAGATCCTGGAGGCACTGACCGCTCTCAAGAGCATTGGAGTGGTGCATGGAAACATCAACCTAGACAACATCATGTTAATCAATCATGAGCTTCAGCCCTTTGAAGTGAAGCTGATTGATTTTGCTTTGGCTCGTTACGTTTCCGAAATGGCCCCTGGCGATATCATTTCTCTCACTAACAAGCCCCCCGAAGTGTCACTGGGCCTCCCTCAGAACGAGGCGGTCGACATGTGGGCTCTTGGCTGCGCCATGGCCATCATGTACCTAAACACTAACTTGCATTCAGGAGACAGCGACCTGGAAATAATGAAGGAAATTGTGCAGTTGCACGGTAAGCCTGACGACAACTTGCTGAATGCCGGGCTTTATACGAATAAGTATTTCATCAAAGAGAAATCGTCGAACTCCTCCTGGCAGCTGAGAAGAAACTCCACCTGGTTATCACTGTTAGGCAGCAACTCGACAAGCTCCATGACCAGCAGTAAGAGCAACTGGCAAACAAAGCAATTTCTCGAAAGTCTCAACGACATTGGGAGGACGCGCCCAGGCGCCGCAGAGCTTGAGGACACACAGGCCTTTTTAAGCGTCCTCAGACAGATGCTGCAGGTGGATCCGGCGAATCGAATCACCCCCAGTGAAGCTCTGACGCACCCTTTCTTCACCATGATAAACTTCCCCAGTGACTTCATTAGCCTGGATGACGTCTGCAGTGATGGGACTGTCGCCTCCAGCAGCAGGCAACCGCCATCCACCGCTCCTGTGGTCAGATCCCGCAGCGTCCGTGCACGTGATGAGCCTGCCGAAGCCCTCAACTCCACCTTGTCCGCCTTCGTGAGAACACAAAACAGAATGACAGGTCCAAATGTCAAAACCAAAAAAAGCTTCTTCAGGAGGATTTGCAATTTCTTCTCAAAAATGTGCACGACCAAGTCCTGCGCAGAAGATATGGCATCACGCGATTAAAGTGTCATGGGCAGCGTAACGGGGCTCTGGCTGTGAATCTGCATTTCTCTACGGAGTCGGATCAGATCAAGCAAACCTGGACATTTGCTGGGTCCTGTAGTGGTGTGAGTGCCCCATCGCTTTCCGTCTGCTGCTTGTCTTACGTTACTGGGTGATGATGTGTCCATGACTATGGCTGGGAAGGAGGTTGGATGCATGATAGAGGCATATATTTTCCAAAAATGCCAAAAAAAATGCACAAATTCAACAGCACAAAAAAATAGACAACTACAGTTATGGGTTAAGAAGTCTTTGTTCTTACTATTCTCAGTCACACTGTACAGCAGCTTTTTTCTGTATTGTCGATAACCACACATTATGCTGTATATCATCACATGTTCATCAAATACTGCTTTTGTACAAACCATTCAAGTATACAGGGCATATAAGTTATTATTTTTCGGGTTCTTTGGGGGTGTTTCAAATGCTGCTCTTCATTCGACAGCTTCAAGCGTGTATACAAAATGAAAGATTATAATATCACCTGTTCCAATACTTCAATAAAATGTGGCTGTTTGCTTAAGACATAAGACGTCCTGTCGTAGTGAGTGTGTTTTAGCTTCCCATCATGGTTTTAGTAGTGTCTGTGGGACCCCTGATGCATGTATACCCCCAAAGGATCTTCTTTTGCGTTGACACTTGGTGTTGACCAGCCCGCATGTTCAGCTCATTAAATAAATGAAACGAGTCAAACCAACCTGGACCTGGCCTCGTTTCTCTCACCTGTTGCCAATCGACCGTTAAGCGGCAGAGGGCTGTGATTGGCCGGCGTACCAGTGAAACAGCTGCACTGGGGGTCGCCTGCCACTGCACTCCTGTGGAAGGAACCAAACGTTTGGTCGTTTGGGTCAGTGGCTGTCGGACAGAGGCATTTCAGTTTGCGTTTGATCTCCTTGTTGGCTGAAGCCATGGGACTAATTATACGGTAACTTTAATTGTTTTGTTCTTGCTCAATAGTACAGAAGTCTGTGAAACTAGTAATACTCTTCTTTTGAATGCAAATTTGTTTTCCAGTGTGGCTTTTCTGTGGCTGCTGTTTATTGGAGTGCTGCAAGCAAGGAAAAAAAGTAAGTTTAAAGTTGTTATAAGCTGTTAAAGTTTTATTTGTGTGAAAGAAACTTAAAGACAATTTCACTAAACTTGTGATTTCTCATCAGCTTCCAGTCTGGGCTTTGAGCCTGGTATCTTGGAGTTGGGTTATAATCCCCAGGTCCCTGACTATCAGCCTCAGTCCCAGGGCACTGCCAGGTACCAGCCGAGGCCCCAGTCCCAGGGCACTGCCAGGTACCAGCCGAGGCCCCAGTCCCAGGGCACTGCCAGGTACCAGCCGAGGCCCCAGTCCCAGGGTTTCCCCGGATACCAGCCGAGGCCCCAGTCCCAGGGTTTCCCCGGATACCAGCCGAGGCCCCAGTCCCAGGGTTCCCCCGGATACCAGCAGAGGCCCCAGTCCCAGGGTTCCCCCGGATACCAGCCGAGGCCCCAGTCCCAGGGTTCCCCCGGATACCAGCCGAGGCCCCAGTCCCAGGGTTCCCCCAGTTACCAGCCGAGGCCCCAGTCCCAGGGTTCCCCCAGTTACCACTTGAGGCCCCAGTCCCAGGGTTCCCCCAGTTACCACTTGAGGCCCCAGTCCCAGGGTTCCCCCAGTTACCACTTGAGGTCCCAGGGTTCCCCCATGTACCAGCCCAGGCATCAGTTCCAGGTTCCCCCTAGCTACCAGCCTGTGCCTCAGTCCCAGGTTCCCGCCAGCTACCAGCCTGTGCCTCAGTCCCAGGTTCCCGCCAGCTACCAGCCTGTGCCTCAGTCCCAGGTTCCCGCCAGCTACCAGCCAGTGCCTCAGTCCCAGGTTCCCGCCAGCTACCAGCCTGTGCCTCAGTCCCAGGTTCCCGCCAGCTACCAGCCTGTGCCTCAGTCCCAGGTTCCCGCCAGCTATGAGCCTGTGCCCCAGTCCCAGGGTTCCCCCAGTTACCACTTGAGGCCCCAGTCCCAGGTTCCCGCCAGCTACCAGCCTGTGCCTCAGTCCCAGGGTTCCCCCATGTACCAGCCCAGGCCTCAGTCCAAGGTTCCCGCCAGCTACCAGCCTGTGCCTCAGTCCCAGGTTCCCGCCAGCTACCAGCCTGTGCCTCAGTCCCAGGTTCCCGCCAGCTACCAGCCTGTGCCCCAGTCCCAGGTTCCCGCCAGCTACGAGCCTGTGCCCCAGTCCCAGGTTCCCGCCAGCTCCCAGGTTCCCGCCAGCTACGAGCCTGTGCCTCAGTCCAAGGCTCCCGCCAGCTACGAGCCTGTGCCTCAGTCCAAGGTTCCCGCCAGCTACCAGCCTGTGCCTCAGTCCAAGGTTCCCGCCAGCTACGAGCCTGTGCCTCAGTCCAAGGTTCCCGCCAGCTACGAGCCTATGCCTCAGTCCAAGGTTCCCGCCAGCTACGAGCCTATGCCTCAGTCCAAGGTTCCCGCCAGCTACCAGCCTATGCCTCAGTCCAAGGTTCCCGCCAGCTACGAGCCTATGCCTCAGTCCCAGGTTCCCGACAGCTATCAGCCTGTGCCCCAGTCCCAGGTTCCCGACAGCTATCAGCCTGTGCCCCAGTCCCAGGTTCCAGACAGCTATCAGCCCAGGCCCCAGTCCCAGGTTCCTGCCAGCTACCAGCCCAGGCCCCAGTCTCAGGTTCCTGCCAGCTACCAGCCCAGCAGCAATTCTGGCTCTCGTGTCACTACCCACAATGAAGCTACAACCAACCCAGAGACTCTACCTGGGTAGGTTTGCATCACTTTAATCTGTAATTTTGTATTTTAAAACCGAGTTTAGTTTCTCAACCTTGATGTTCCACTTTTTAGAACGAGTGGAACAGTTGGCAACTTTGGCAATGGATATTTAAAATTCAACTAGAGCATAAGGCCTACATGGGTAAGTCATAGTAACTCATGTGTTTACTGCTGCTTTAAAGGCCACTGACCTGTTGACTCTCGTTTCAGATGCTGTTGCCACAAGTGGATCATGCTTGAAGCTTGTACAATGATTCTTGAGAAATAAAACATTGTCGTTACCTCTTGTGTGGAAATTTGACTCATTAAACTTCAGTGTTCTTAGAACCTGATTAGATCTGATGTACAGATGATGCAGTGAGGTCCAGAAATGTTATCAGTGTACTGACATGTGATATATTAATCCAAACTCGTGGATTAAACTTGACCTCAAAGCTTTTATATGGTCTGAATAGTCAGTCAGGTCAGTTGTATGAGCTGCTACACAACTCGTTACAAACTATCAATTTCCCTGCTTCCAACCATGTTAGACATCTAAATTAGCTTTGCATAATTGGTCCCATTCCTAAAACGCTGCATGTACAGTTATGACTTGTGGTCCTGGTTTAGTCTCCTCCAGTCTCACTGTCAGGAACATCTCATTTCATCACGTTCATCATACAGCACATTTAACCCCTTTCATTATAACATAACACACATCAGAACATAAAGGGCAGTAGCTCAATACCTTATTTTTTTTTTAGACTTAAAGTCCATTTAATGTTAGAACCTGCAAAAAAAGCCTCAACATCAAACCTGTTCAGTTATGTGATTTAAAACAAAGCCTGATAAACTGTGAAGGACGGAAGGAATAAATATGTTCTACTTTTTGTGCTGAACTTTTTGTGTGTTAGTGTATTTCCAGTAAACAGTTGAGA
Organism: Trinectes maculatus; assembly: GCA_016785345.1. NCBI lineage: Eukaryota > Metazoa > Chordata > Actinopteri > Pleuronectiformes > Achiridae > Trinectes > Trinectes maculatus. The sequence goes on from JAFBJQ010000441.1 coordinate 169,995, forward strand.
AGCTTGAATTCCTACCAATGATCCAGGAAGTCCTGCGGAGTGAGACATCTCACATTGGCTGCACTCTTTGGCAGGCTGCTCTCAGGTGAGCAGGGCGTTCCTGTCCCAGGCCCCACCCCCTCGTGACGTCTCCTGGTAAACGATTCACCGCCTGCTCCCAGGCGTCAGACGCACCTGTGTCCAGGTGAGAGACGGTGGTTGGCAGAGAGAGTCTCCTGCAGCAGCGGCGGTAGCAGCGGCCCCATGCGGCCGCCCTGACCTCACCTCGCCTCACCTGACCTGACAGACAGGTGAGAGGATCCCAGGTCAAGAAAACACAGGTAATGATCCTGTTAATAATGAAACGCTGCTTTTTGTGTGTTTTCAGGAAAACACGTTAATTTAAAAAAAAAAAACAAAAAAACATTGACAGTGTCACAAATTGGATCTTGACCTGAAGTTAATCCAGTGTCCGATGTGGAGCTAAGTCCAGCTGCTGTGTGTTAGCTTCAGTTAGACCATTGTGTGTGTGTGTGGACACTGTGTAATAAAACGCCTTCAGCAAACTACCCACCAAAACAACCTGACAGTCTGACGCCTTCGTCTACATGTGATGAAACACATGTCGCCTATAGCTTTGTTTAAATCAGCATTCATACTCACGCAGAGGAGTTTTGAACCAGTTAGACAGCACGTAGCTGTCAGACAGTATCATTAGCCTATATCTGAAGTTCCATTCGATGGACTAATGGTAAATAACAGAGGGCTCCGTATTCCTGTCAACAGGAATAGGATTTATTCCAGAATCAGATCTGATCATTAAGCCCTGACGGGACTTTTGTCTAATTTAGTTTTAACCAGAAGAAACCAATCTGTAGTTTTGTCTCAATGATGGTTTATTGTTGTGGTTATTATGGGCATCTGTTGCTTTTCTGCTATCAACTACCTATTAAACCTGTGTGATTTGTACTCAGAATAGCATCATATGAGGTACATTAGAGTTTTTATTTTGGGGGAGGGGGGGTTATAATATATATATAAATGTAAACAATATATATGTACATCTAATCTGCTGTTTGGATCGTACTCCTACGACAGGCACAACATGCAAGACAGAAACAGTATATTATTTTATGATTCAGAGGGAAAAACATGAAACATCATTTTTAAAAACAACTCATTACCGAATATAATGTTTATCCTCCAACAGCCATTTAAGCTGAAACGTTGAATGATATGAGTATAAGAGTATAAATGAGAGTATAAGTATAAGATATGAGTATAAATATACGCCACATCTACCACCTCTCCGCGCTGACTCAGGCCTGCTCGCCCTCCGTCAGAGCTGACAAACTCCGCCCTCTGATCCTGCTGCGACTTGTTGGAGCAGGTGTCAACGTCGCCGTCGCCGTGGTTACCGTTCACGACACATAAGAAGTCGGTGTATACCTCTGTGGCTTCCTGTCAGATAAAGACTGACAGAGGGAGAGGGCAGCGTTTTTTCCGACGTCTCCTCAGGTGACAGCGAAGAGCAGAGAGGCACCAGGAGCTGCTCTGTCTGATCAATACATCTGTGAAGAGTCCAAACACAGACACACAAACAAACACAAACTGAACGCCGTGAACGTACGTTTAAACTGATTCAGGCCTCCATGTCTGCCGTCGTATTCTGGTTCATCCAGTTTCGCCTCATCTTTCATGTTTCCACACAATTCTAATGGTTCGTCCTGTTTCGCCAGCATGTGAGGACGATAAGAGGCCGGTGTGTGTGTGTTGGCTACAACATGCACAAACAACCACTCGTTGTCTTTGTCGTTCTTTCATACTGTCGGCCCGTGTTTAGGTCAAAACATGACTCCCTCAGACGGCCTGCTTGACTCCATGCTGTGACTCCACGCTGTTGTTTTTGTTGCTTTTGTTTGTCAGGGACGTGCAAAGGTTCCAGGATGCACCGAGTTCTTTGGCTGTCACTGCTCCCACTGCTGTTCACAGCTGTGCAGTCCAACAGTAAGTGGAAAGACTAGAATGACCTTTGACCTTTACTCATAAAGAGTAGGTTCCATTTCAGTGCAAAAAAATGCTTACATTACTGAATTATCTGTCTGTCTGTCTGTCTATATATGCTTTCATAAATCATCCTTAAAAGGAAATTGGGATTCACACACACACACACACACACACACACACACACACACACACACACGGTTACAAATTTGCCTGCATGCTTATTAACAGTAGTAAACCAGGCTTTTAGCTCCAGGTTGAAATCACAGTGTTTCCATGCAGAGCTGCTCTGTTTTTTATTGCATTTGCCTCAATCTTAAGCAGACGCTTGTTTTTCCGACGTGTTGCCAGGCGAGTCTCCACCAGGGAAACCCGCGCTACTCGGCTGCAGGTCCCCCGAGAAGGAGACGTTTACCTGCTGGTGGGAGCCGGGCTCGGACGGCGGGCTGCCGACCACTCACCGCCTCTACTACCAGAGAGAAAAGTCAGTCCCATGACCACGTTTGGTCTCTCGCTCTAAATGCACTTTATGAAGAGGGAAGGACACACAACACACACAACACACACAACCTCACCACAGTCAATGCAGTGAAGTCAGTGGCAGCTGTGTGTGAGCGAATGGAAAACTACCAGCTCCCTTGTTCACACTCTTGTGCTCACTCAGCTGACACATGCCTCTGTTGCTGTGGCAGTCGACCTGCACACTTCAAACTCTTCACCTGTGCGACCTTAACCCCCCCCCCCCACACGCACACACACACACACACACACACACACACACACACACACACACACACACACACACACACCAGTCCTGAGGGGAAAATGCCAGTGCTGATGGTTGTTCAGGACGACGACATGAGCCTGTTGTTTCACTACTTAGTTACAGGCCGAAAAACGTAACACCAGCATTGTGTTAATGTTTGCTATTGTGAGCTCGTTAGCTCGTTAGCATTTCAATGCTCCTCACAGAACCACACTGATTGTCAAGCCTCTACAGGCACTTGTCCTTTGCATTACCACAACACGACTGTACAATGTCAAACACGTATGTAAACAACAAGAAGAAGCCCTGAGCGCCGTTCATCTATATCCTGGTCTGGATTTGTGTCCACACAGGCTGGAAGGAACGCACGAGTGTCCCGACTATGACTCGGCAGGAAAAAACTCCTGCTTCTTCGATAAGGACCACACCTCCATCTGGGTCGATTACTACCTCACAGTGGTGGCCTCCAACCAGCTGGGCAACGCCACCTCAGACACCTTTAAGATGGATGTGATGGAGATCGGTAAGTTGAGAAGAATTCCATTGAGGAAATTGAAATAGTCTCCTAGAAGATCTTTTCAGGGTTTTATATTTCTGGGTTATGAGGAAAGCTTCTGCCTGGACATGAATGGATGGTGCTTATTTTGCTTTGGGGTTGGGGTTAAGGGTCCAGGTCCAGGTCCAGATGTGGTGCTCACATCATGTGGAGACTACAGGGATGAAACACTTTGGGAATTTTCTTTCTTACAACCTGGAATTGTTTAGGTTCTGAAGGATTGCTCATCCGTGACACTGCACAGTCAACGCGCCACAACAGTCGTCACAAACAGACAGATGAGGACAGTGACAGACAGCTTATCTCAGCTGTGTAGTACGTCAGTGATACACTATGAAACACTGACGACCGTGGTCAGTGTGTTGTTGTGGTAGAAGCTAATGATTGGCACGGTTTTATTGGCAGCTTTCAGCTTTCAGTTTGCTCCGTCAGGAATGGAAAAGTACTGAGTCACAGACCTGAGGCTGAAGGAGAGGCTCAGCAGAATGAGGCAGAACTGGTTTGAGCCTGGTCGACACCTCGTCTAAAGACACGGATCAAATTTCACAGCTTCTGTTTGCTTATACAGGAGGGAGTCCTGTATGTGATCACTCTGTGCCATATTTACAACACACAGGAACACACAGCAACACACACGAGCACACAGCAGCACACAGGACTCTTGCCCCTTTGTAGATCAGGAGATTAGATTTAGTCGCAGGAGTCAGACATGTTGTGAATAAGGACTCCATAAATCAAATATTTTAACCTGCAGTGTCTGTTAGAAATAAAGACACTGACGGTCTAATGATTGTCAGATACAAAACCTGTTTGACCCCAGTGACCCTATGACCTTTCTTGTCATGTTAACAGCTCAGCTTTGGGTCTACATGATAATTGAAAACCCTGCATTGCGATATCTTCTTTTTCGTTTTATATATATATATACACACACACACACACACACACACACACATATATATATATTTATATACGTCTCCTCAGCCAGGGCCTGGTGCAGTTGTGTAACAGACTGAAGGGGAGCGATTGTGATTAGTGATTCACTGTGGACGTGCCTGAGCCTGCGCGCTGTAACCAGAGCCTGTGTGTTGACGTGGTTTACGTTACATCAGACAGGCTGCAAATTTAGCAGGAACTGGGACGTGGTTGCTACATTGAAATTCTATTGGATTCAGTTAGAGATCTGCAGATCATACGTGAGATGCTATTTTCATTCAATGCCAGCTCAACAGATCATTTGTTATTTTATGATGTGTGCTGACAGGTAGCAGTGATTCACCGCTCTGTTTATGTTCTGACTCGCTGCGTGCGTGCGTGCGTGTGTGTGTGTGTGGGAAGCCTCACCGTGCCATGTGGTCATGTCGTCTCTCCACAGTGAAGCCCAACTCCCCAGAAAACGTCACTGTGCAGGTGATGAAGAGGGAGGACAGCGAATATCTCCACGTCAGATGGGATCATCCGTACGACACAGACACCCGGTCCGGATGGGTCACGGTTGAATATGAACTAAGATGTAAAGAGGAAAATGGTAACGAGTGGAAGGTGAGTCCACAACAAGGAATCGAAAACGTACAGTTTGTTATTTTAATGCAACAGAAGCTTCACCATTAAACCAATTTAATCAACGATATGATTTCACGTCTCGGTGTTGTCAGCCATAGGTTTAGTTTATTATTACCTAATGCTAATATCTGTGAGTTTAGCTCATGTTTGTGCAAACTAAATAAACAGAGGTGTGTGTGTGAAGACAGAATTTCCCAAAGACTGCCCCTGACTCTGTGTGAGTCATTGCTTACACGGTGAAGCACATTGTATAAGTTGCTAAAAGATTAAGGTGCATTATATTGAGAGACACACAAAAAAAAAGATTTATCATAAAAATAAAAGTCTGAGTTTGATTCAAATCATTTCTGAGTGCGTGACCTCGGGTCAGCCAGGAAGAGACACAAAACAAGCGTTAACCTGTGATCATGGCCTCCTCTCTCCAGACGTTCACGTCCGGAACACAGACCCAGTTCAGTCTGTACAACGTGGACCCCGGGGTCCTGTACCTGGTTCAGGTTCGCTGCAGGTTGGACCATGGCTCGTGGAGCGAGTGGAGCAACTCTACCTCTGAGAAAACCTCCAGCTGTACGTTTCAGAGGTTACAGGTTCCATCGCTGAAAAATAAAAAAAATGAAACATTAAAATATATCATCAATTATTATTTTTTTCTTTTTTCTAAAATTTAGATCATCAGAATGAGAAACCGTTCTGGATACTGGTGTCTACCCTCGCCGCTGTTCCGTTTTTAACAGCAATGTGCATCTTGGTCATGAAGAGGAAACAGTACGTGTACATGATGCACACCTGTAGATGATGAGGACAATCTGAGCCCTGACTCGTTTTCATTTCTCTTCTCAGTGTGAAACAGTGGCTCCTGCCTCCTGTTCCTGGTCCAAAGATAAGAGGAATCGATGTTCAGCTCCTCAAGGTAAAGCTGCATCTCCACCGTTTTCCCAGCATTTGCTAAAACACCACTTTCATATCACAACCCGCCAAATTAACCTCCAACAAATCCTCCCAGAACGGGCGGTCAGAAGACGTCAGCAACGCCCTGATCATCAATCAGAGCTTCCCCCCTGTGGCCAACTGGAAGGATGAGACCGAGGAATACCTGATCGTGTCTGATGACGTCATCCCGCCCAACCAATCCGCTTCTAAAAAACCTAAGCAAAGCTTGAATCTTCCTGCTGGCGTCCACCTGAACTCGGATGTCCTGTGTAAGGAGTCCACTCCAGGACAAAGGGACTGGGAGTCGTCTGAGGAAAGAAAGGATGAACTTTTGAACAACTTCTCTGTCACAGCGGATAGTACATATCACGTGTCGCCTCAAAAACAGCTGAGCCCCACTTTAACCTTTGTCAACACAGAGCCAATGGATCAGAGACAACCAGGCCATAATATTACTGCTGAGAACTCCATCCACCTCCTCCCAAACAGCAGCTACGTGGATATTCAGAAGCATTGGAACGTACCGGCAGTGGACGTGACGGAGGTGGACTATAGCAGGGTGAAGGAGGTGAACCGCGACAACGTCCTCATCCTCGGTAAAGAAGAAAACCCGGGTCTCATGGACGACCTACGGCGAAAGGAGAAGATACCAGAGGACTACAGCAGGGTGAAAGAGGTGGATGGGGACAATAAGGTCCTCCTGCAGAGACCAGATGTCTCAGCGGACTCTTCCTGTGCAGAGAAGGGCCACCACTACATAGACTGCACAAACACAAAGCCAGCAAATCCTCACGCACCTGCGCCCAGTAAGGTGGGAGTGTGCACCGTGCTGATCGGCAGCGAATATGTAGATTCCATCCCGTCGCCGCCGTTGATGTAAACCGGCTTCTGATGCAGGGTCCAGGCGGGAAAGGCACGACATCCTCAGGAATTCACTGGGACCAATTACAATCAATAGATTACAGTCGGTAGGAAAAACAGGTCTCCTCATTCTTGTCGTTTGTGGTTCAGAGGTGAACAGTAATTACGATGCCTCGTTGTAATGTTTGTTACAGATGTTCAGTGTTTGTCGAGGATGAAGTGTGTTGGCGTGACGCTGCGCTCTGACGTTCCCTTTCAGGCCAAGCGTTTTGTGAAATTAAAGTCAGTTGTGCGATTGAGGCATTTATTTATTTACCTGGTGGAACAGGCAGGTTGGTTCTGAAAAAACAAACTTATACAACAAATAAACATGATATTAGGTACAAATATTCATCTTTGCCACAGGATGACACGACATCACATTGCAACACATTGTCACATTGTGGTTTGACGTTTTTGGTTTAGTTTGTAATATCTTGACAATTAAAAAATAACTCACTTAAAATTAAACAGAATTTTCTTCGATGTGCTAAAGCGAGTACTGGTAAAAAACGACAACAAACCGATTAGAGTAGTTTGTGTTGAAAAGCTGAATAGATAGAAAGATGGCTTTCATACATACTGGATCCTGTTGTCGCTCGTCCCTCAGGCGAAGGGAGATACCTGTGAATCCGGTTTATCTCCGACGTGGATCTGAGGAAGAAAACTGTACCGCTCCTCTTTAAATCATCGCACTACAACACAAAAAACACACTGCGGAAATGTTACCAGGTGACAACGTCACATATGGATACATCTGTAAAATAATGAGAAAAGCGTCTGCACATAAACAGTGATCCTAATCATTTATTTAAAGATTTTTTTAAAAGAATGTCTTCCTGTAACTCATCTGACATTAGACTTCATCCCAAAAGGAAACAACCCTCATTTCCTTAGCTGTTCTGCTGTAATCCACAACCTGTTCTTCTGTAAAAGTCTATTCAAGTAGTCAGCATTAAAGGACATTCCACCGCTTATTCACTTTGACACAAGTCGTCATTTTGGAATGAAACATTATTACTGTGTGCAGTCAACCTGACATCACATTGTATTAGGAATGTACAGCAGAGACGATCAGTTATGCTGATTCAGGGAGTAAGAGTAGTCAGAGGTTAATAACTTTAATTTGTTTCATAGAAACAAAAACAGAGCATTTTAAAACGTTTGTGTTGTACATTTTAAACAGCGTCTGGTTTTGAACAGCACATTGTGCAATTAAAACACAGGCTAATTGTTTTTGCCTCAGGTTAAGTGAAGTAACTTACAGAGTAAACAGGACTTTGTTTTTTTTGTCTGCTCCATCTGTGAATTTCCAAAGTAAAAAATATCCCACAAACAATGTTTCTTCTTTTTCTTAAATCCAAATTAAGTGGAATCGTAAACTCAAAATTCAATTGATTCAATAAACAATTTACCAATGTATTTCTCATTTTCCTTTTTCTTCTGTTTTTTTTTTCAGAAATTCAAACATGTCTCAGGTGGTCAGATAAAGTTATGCAACTCATTTATTGTATAAGACAAGATTTTAGCAACGTTAACTTCAAAGCTGCAGTGTGATGAGTCTTCACAGTCTATATTTACCCTCGTTGTGCCGTTGAGGCCTGGAGCCTTAAGACTCTGGGATCAAATGAATATCAATCACATCTTTTACGAGTGTCAAAAATAATTTGACTTTCTGGTCACTACATAAAACAAAGTGCTTGTTTTGTGAACGTAGCTCACAAAACAAGAAAACATTTAAAAAAACATTGGAAGTTCACTCAATTTAACACTAAAGCTACGCTTCTGAGCACTTTAATCTTTTTTAATTTTTCCTACAGCAACCATCATTTGGCAGGTTTCAGAATCATAGTAATCTTTGACCTGAGCATCATCCCTCCCCTCTCACCCCATTTCCTGTCATCACGAACCATTCCTACAAATTAATTGACAAAGGAAAAACAGAAACAAGCAGAGCACAAGATCAGAGTGCATAAATCCAAATGATCAGAGATTATTCTTTCCTCAACAATCCTCAACAATTAGTGGTTATATTCCACACGCATCCTCCTGATCTGTTTGCAAGTGACATGGTTGAAAACTCATTTTGTGGAATCTCTTCAAGTGACGCGCCTCGCGTACGTCTTTGGCCTCAACCACAGAAATATTACTTTAGCGTTCAAAACAAACAAAACAAACAAAAAACCCCACAAATATTCGAAGCAGGCCTCCAGGTTTGGGTGTGAAAGTTAAGTGCGTCCTATTTTCTTCTATGCTGGATATGGTTAAGTGGGTTTGTTTTCTTTCAACCACTGTCAACTTTTTGCATCTTCAGTGTTTTCAGTACTCGCACTGTCCAAGCACAAAGAGCTCAGCTGCTCCTCAAAGTTCAAAAACGTATGGTTGTTCTCCTTCTCCAACATTTTTTTCCAGATTTTTACTGGAAAGAAGAAAAAAAAACGGAGATAAAATATTCATTTGCTTTTATATTTGAATTTAAATGACAGCATCTTTAATCGTATCACATAACTCTTCTCTGATTGGCTCTTTTCATTTCTCCTAAATTGAACATAATCGGTCGAATCACAAATGACAGCCTAATCAGATCAGCGGGGTTCAACAACACTGGGCTGATGGAGTAACTTACTGTATTCTGCCTCCTCGGGATATGTGGCGTCAGGACCGGGCTCAGCCTCCACAGCCGGGATGCTGATCTGCAGCTCTTCCTCCACCTGATGTGCTTCCGCCTGACCGCTCTCCTCCAGACTGGACACCATCTCGCCATAGGCTTTCCTGGCCTCTGTGGACAGCTCGATCATCTTGTGGTAATAGTCCTGCACATACAACAAAAGTTTTTTTTTTCAAAACTTTACTTGTCTTATGTTTAATGGTCACAAATGATAATTGACAGTCTGATCATGATGTGGGTGTCCTGAACCTGACCTGTGCACCATCGTAGTTGAAGATGCCCACCAGGCTGACAGGCACAGCCTTGTTGACGCAGCGACCTAAGTCCTTCCTGGAGAGAGCGAACACAAACGGTACCCCCTGTTCGCAACACGTGTCGATGATGGTGTGCAGAGCCTCGTCCAGGCCCCCTGGGGAGCGAGAAGGACGCAGGCGCTATTTTACGCATTCTGTGTTGTCAGACAATTTTCTGCTGCGTTCTTGTGTGTGAACGACAGACTCTGGAAAATCTCCAGGTGGGGGGAAAGCTTGTAATCGAATAAGATCGTAACTGATTGGAACAAGAATGAAGTTGAACACCAGTGAAGGACGTGGTACCTTTGGATTGAATGCGTTCACAGTTTGGAGAAATGATGACACATTTGACCTTCCTGAGTTTGAGGTGCTTCAAGACCTCTCGGAGCCCCATCACGATGCGTCTCTTCATGCGGGCCTTCATGGGGTCCTTCTGGTATAGGCGGTCCTGGAAACGAACCAGCTCCTTCAGCAGCTTCGTCACACACTCGTCCACATCTCTGCTCAGCATCTGGGTGCAGTAGCTGACGCACCAACAGCCACAAACATTTCCATTTAACAAAGCGATATTAAGCACGGACGTGCAAACGTGCGTGTGAGCTATACAGTGAAGCATTCAGATGTTTGTGGTCTTACTCTCTGAACTTCCTGCTGTGGATTTTGGGTCGACTGGCTGAACAGGGCACAGGTGAGGTGGTCTGTTGTTTATCCGCATCCTCTTTGTCGGCCTCCTCATCACTATCCACGACTGTCTGGTTTGTGTCAGTAAACTCGGACTGGTCATCTGGTTCCTCTGTTGGACTCACAATCTCATCTGAAATATGAGAAGAAAAGAATACGACTCACACACTGCTTCACTTGATAACAACTGTATTTACAACTAAGTTACAGTTTTCCACTTTCCATTGTTCTGACCTGTGATATTTGTGTCGCACTGTTCTTCTTCTTCTTCTTCTTCTTCATTTTCTTCTTCTGCTGCTGCTGCTGCTACTTCTGGCTGATCATCATCTTCAGGTGTAGCTTCATTTTCAGGCAGCAGACCTCTCTCCTCCAGCAGACGTCTCTGTTTCCTCTCCTCCCTTTCTTTCAAAATGACCTGACAATCAGACGGATATAAACAAATAAAAGCCTGAAGTGTGTAAAATTAATAAATACTCCCACACACACCCACATTGCCGACTAACCTTCTTGAGAGGAGTAGGTTTCTTGGCTTTGGGCACCTCTCTCTGCTTTCCTTTCTTCACCATTGGGCTGGTGGAGTCCAGGGGATTGTGGGCAATTTTCTCCTGCTGCCATGGCGGCTTCTTCTGGACTGATGGCTGCTTCTGGACAACAGGTAGTCCCCCACCAACTTAGAGATACATTTAAAAAAATGTACAGACTGATCAGAAATAGTTAAATACCTTCATTAGAAATGAACCACCAGCTGTGGCCATCACCCACCTGAGAGAACGAGTGGTTTGGCATCTTGCTTGGCTTTCTGCGTCTGCTGCTTCTTTTCCAGAACGGCCAACATGTTTCCAATGTCGAGCTGAACGGGAACTTTGCTCTTCTTCCCAGACACCTTTTCTGTTTTCTAGAAATCAAAAAACCAAGAACACAAATCGGCACCAGACTTAGTCCTGGGTGGTGATAATCATACAACTGAATAGCAGCTAAAAATACAAACCTGTGCTTTTTTTGCTGCAGCTGATTTATCCTTGTTCTCGTCAGCAGAGAGGTGATGACCTCCAACTCTTTGGTTCTCCTTCACAAAGGCAACAGTTACTTTGCAAATTATACAGATCATTGTGTTCAGGTGTGTTTTTTTCCCCCACACGTCAAATGCAATCGTTTAATATGTGAAACCACGTCAAAGGATAAACATACCTCACTGCATAGCTTAGCTGCAACGCTGCTGCTTATCAATCTATCAACCCGAGTCAAAGCAGGAGTCAAGCCTGGGAACTCCTCTTCATCCTGACAAGACAAAAAAACATTACCTTCCTTCTACTAAAAATAATATCTACTTTAAAGTAATAAATAAAAAACAGGAAAAAAACCCAACTGACATTTCAAAAACAAAAACAACTCAATGATTTCACCTCAAATTTTGGGGGCTCCTGATAAACTGCTGGTTCCTCTGACTCAGCTTCAGCATCTCCGCCAGCACCTTTAGCCTTCTTCTTCTTTTTCTTCCGTTTTTTCTTCGCAGGGTCTCCATCTTCCTGACGTGCAGCCATTTCCTCAGCCTGAAACATAAAATTAAAATGTTATGACCACATCGGTCTAATAATCACCTGCTGACATCAGTATCAGTATTTGGGACTCATTTAAATTGAATTACATCTGAAGACTCTCAGACGTCTTCAGATGTCCCACTTGATGTACTTGATGAGTACAGATAATAACAAGTCCAGTGGAAGATGCCCAAGAAGCTTTGTGATCACACAGCAAATCGACTTTGACTGTCAAGGAAACTGGTTCTGCCTGTTTGTACTGGTACTCTCATTCTTTCAGCCTCACCACAGGTAACAACTGTGGCACCGACTATAGGTTCACCTTCATTACATTCATTCAGTTCTATCAATAGTCTCACCTGCATGTGGTTGCTGCTGGTCAGCTTCTCATGAGGGACAGGTTTCTTTGGAGGCTGAGAGGCGACGTTAGCCCAGGATGTCACCACAGGCTGACCTGTGCACAAAATCCAAAGCAATCAATATCTTTAATATTACTCACTTTGCATTGTGGCTATTGGATGAGTGACTACAAGCAAATTCCTCCTACCTGGTGAGAGGGAAGGAGAGTCAGGCTTAACGTTAGTGCTACGTTGTTGGAGATCAGGCTGTGTTGGTGATCCTCTTCTGCCAGACTATTCAGCAGAACATTACAACAACAAATTCATGAATAACACTGCACCACTAACTCTTGCACAGTATGTGACATTTCAGTGAGTTCACCTTCCAGGCAGATGCTGGTGTCCGAGGAACCAGGCACACTGCTTTTCCCAGCGAATCACTAGCCAACTCTGGGAAGTCGGCCATATTCACTTCAAACTGGACCAAGTTGTTTTGTGCTGGTTTTGACGTCCCGGCAGAGTTAGGGGGAGATCTGACACCTCTAACACCTGAGGATCAAATTTAGAGTTTAGGAAATTATTTAAAAAAAAAAAAAAAGATTTCTGGAGAGTAGTCTGTGGTGAAAAAAAAGAAAAAATATATAAATCCGGCAGACGTGGGTGACATCTACCTTTTTTCTGCGTGTCCACTGTGTTCTTGTCCATGGTTGTGCTTTTAGCTGGTGAGTAATTGTTGCTCTTTGATACCTTTGAAGACAGATGAAAACACAGATATTAAATTCACGTTTGAAGTTTATGTCGTTTCTTCAAATCAAAATGAAACCAACCTTTTCTTTTGAATCCCATATGGACCGGCTGCTCTGCAGGAAATCATTACTGGTCTCTCTAACACGCCGTGTCTTGCTATAGCCGTGACTCCTTGGTACATCTCCTCCTTTTCTTATTGCCTTTGGGCTCAGACCTAATGGATTCCTGAACAAAGACACAAAAACGGACCGAAATTAGTAGCTGAAGAATTAACACAGGTGGCAGCAGGATACAACCAGAAATGATCTACCTTCTTGAGATCTGGTCAGACAGATGAGGATTTGGTAATATCAGAGAGGGTGATGAGGCAGTATGCGGCTCAGCAGGCTCCTTCATCGCTCTCCTCTGGTGCTTGGTGTCTAAAGGCTGGACATCGGAAAAAAAAATTAATTTATTTGCTAAATGAGGGTAATGTTTATGGCAATGAACAAACATCTGTCCTCTGAGGACTCAAATCAAGAAGTGAAGGACAAGCTTGAAAAATAATACTGGAGAAAATAACAATGGCATAGTAAAAACTTTTTTTTTTTTTACAGTCACTAAATTTGAATCCCTAATAACATTTTAAATCTATTGCAACATACCAATGTTTTTTAATGCAAGGTAAACAAGGTCATAATTTTTGGCAGAAATATCTGATTATGTAAAAGACAGAGGTTGGAACATGACTGTTAAATTTACATAGAAAAGGAAATTCAACATCCTACTTTTTGAAAGGTCCTTAACTGCGGTGAGGGGCCTTTAAGGACTTCATGTAAAAACTAGTCCTCTTAGGAACTTTATAAATCAAGAATTTTTTTAAAATCATTTATCATATCAAATGCATAACCATGTGCATCCACATAACGTTCTTCGTCGGTTTTCATGTTCTATTTTTTCCGGATTGTGTAGGAAAATAAAGTTTGACGTCTTCAAAAACAGGAATTAAAGAAGCAATTACGCAATAATCTGCTTGAACGCGACCTTTGGTAGTCACGTGACTGGCTCCAGTTAAAGAAACATCATGTGCAACCACCGTTACACTTTCTTACACAACATGAAGTATGTTTTAAACTCTTACTACAGTCAATGAAGTGCACAGAGCTCAGGGTCTGATTAAAGTACCGGTAGTTAACTATTAGCTCGTTCATTTAACTCCAATTAACACCGAGCTAATGCTACGTATTCGTAGCTTTTGAGTTACCAGTGAAAACGAACGTGTTGCAAAACGTCTTCGACAACAGCTCTGCTGTGTGGTTAAAGTACGTGTTCATTTAGAAGTGTTATTCACTCATGTTTGTAACTGCTAAACTTTGTCGAAAGTTCGCTAATGTTCAGCTACACGCATTAGCCTACGTTAGCCGCAGTGGCTAGCCTGCTGAATAACAACAGTTGTGGCTTTTTTCTTCACCTACCTTGTCCATTTTTGTTTTTCTTCCTTAGACGCAGTCACATCTCCGCATGTTCAGCCGATTTTCTGTGTGTTGTCAAACACGCAGCTGCAGCAGCGCCGCATTTAACTGCGCCAACATGGTGTTAGCGGATCAGTCTGGGCAACCTGTTTGATAGCATAGCATAGCAGCCACAGGAAACAGCTGATTGCAACCAGTATGGAGTGACGTGTGCAGTACAGCGCCACCCATTGGTTTATAATAATAACAATAACATTAACAATAATAATACAAAGAAGCAAAATTATTATTAGAACAATAAATTATTATGATTGTTATAGTTGTTTTTATTATTATTTGACTGATCTACTTGGAAAGTTAAAAAACCCTAGTTTTAATAATAATACATGGAGATGGCTTAAAAACAATATTCTCATGCACAGGGTAAAAATTCACCCACTTTTAATGTAAAACCTTTGCACTGCAGATAAGTTGTGGAGTAATATGTATGTAGAGGTGTATTTTCTATAAAATGGAAATAATATATAGTATATCAAAGCTGCACTTGAGTACACGTACTTAATTACTTTCTACCACTTTAGTGTAATAACGTTACAACACTTTTTTTGTCCAATCGTTAAGTAAGATATAAAATCATATCTATGTTTTAACCAACCACATTAAATTCATAATACGCTTCCCTGGCATCGGTTCCCAGGCTTTGGCGTGTGCATCATTTTGCATTATTGTGTTCCATGTCATGATCCAGTAAACTGTACATCGTCTCATCATGATTTCCCGTGAGTGATAACTCAGTACTTAATCTCCCAGCAGAGGTAAACATCATTACATTCATCAGTCCTTTTTTAAAGTCTGGTCTTCGTCCTGCTCACTCCTCCTTCTGCCTCCCAGCTGTGCTCAGTAAAACGAGGGGCACGATGAAACAGGCTGACGTGATGAGAAAACAGGTCTGTGCTCCAGCTATCCAGTAAACTGTGAAGCAAGGAGTCATTCAGATTTCGAAATGTTTCATTTCACAAGAGGAAGATAAAGGACTAATACATCTACGGCGTGCCCTCACCAGAGGATGATATAATTGGTCCCAGGGCTCTGGCCAAGGCTCCCAAACTACGCAGGATCCCCATCACCGTCCCTTTCTGCCCTGCTGAGCCTGGAGTTCAGTCCACCACACATAATCACAGACAGCCATGAGCACATTGATGTAACGCTGAAAGTTTCAATGAATAATAATAAAAGAAGAGGCTCACCGTGGTCAGACACGAGTGTGGACAGGCAGGGAACCACGACGGCAGCCGCTGTGACCAAAAGAGAAACAGAAAACAGGGACATATTAAACAATTATGAAGAAATATTGTGGAAAAACAGTTCACATTTCACAAATTCTTCTTTAGTAACTTTTTTAAAGATTCTTATTTTATCAGATCCTGTAGATAGAGCTCATTACTTTACATACATACTACTACATTTAAAGTATTGGCACATTTCAGGTTCCATTAATGGCGTTAGTTTGTCTCAGGAGGCCTCACTGCGCACACTGCTTATCATTTTCCATCCAAGCAGTGCGAAGGTAAACGTGACTCACCAAAGGAGTATAACGCCAAGCCGATGTAAAGCACCGTTACGTTCCATGATACGCCAATGACGATGAAGGCTGGGATTAACGCTACGATCGCCTACAAACAGGAAGTACAGTTCTGTAGAGAGGGTATTCGCGCTGCAGCAGACTCACACCTCATCATCATGTGTGTAACATATGGAAAGACTCCTACCGTCCGAACAGCCTTGACGTGGTGGCCGGGTTTGATTCGGCGAGCGTAGCCCCCCTGGATCAAGGCCATGATGACACCAATGAAGAAGAACATCTTTCCCTGCTGCATACTGTTATGAGGAAAAATGGAGAAGTTGCTGCTCAGGTGCTCTCACCACAACACATGCATTCAGCAGCTTTATCTTTCAGGTTGCACCTTGTGAAGTGGAAGCGCTGGTGAGTCAGAAAACTGAGCGTGAACTCCAGACCAGAGAACAGGAAGAGGTAACAGAAATACACCAGGCCCAACACTTGAAGCTTCTGCATTCCTGTTAAACACATCACACCCTCTGTCAATGAATGTGTGTGTGTGTGTGTGTGTGCCAGAGTGATTTCATGCTTCAGAAAGAGGCCAGATGAATGTGTACTCACTGTCTTTTGTGGGCGGATCGTCTGTCTTGGTAACAGCTGAAAATTGGAACAGACATAGCGGGTTCAGAAGGTCCCTGGAGCCCTGGAACCCAGACGATGAAGCCTGGGTGTAAAAGAAGAAAAATGTGAATAGACCAGAATCAAATGTAAAAACAAGTCCTCTGGGTTACACAAGAAAAACTTATGCAACAGTGAAACAGAACATAACACTGTGGAGCAAGAAACTGCCAGGATGACGAAGACTTTGTCTCAGCTCGCTCAGCTTCTCCACTGTTTCCTTGTTATTACTGGAAACTCTCAAACAGTTCACCAGTTGTATGTTTTCAGTCAGATGATGGTGACTGAATGATCAACACACTTTATGTGAGCTAGTGTGGTGAGTATTAACATCTATGGTTCAAAGGACATAGGTATTTAACTTGTGTTGTTGGATTGTCGTCCTGGAGTCTAGTCCCAGTGTATCTTCTCTAAAGTTCACAGTCATTTGTGACATGTGTTTGTAACATGTGTTTGTAACATGTGCTTAATGTTTGTAACTCTTCACAGAAAACTGAGAGATTTCATTTTTCACACTGCACTTGTGTAAGCTGCTCTTTGGACCATGATTGGCTGCAAACCAGCGGTGATGTCATCAACGCTCATACGTCCACGTGTGCATCAACAGTGAAGCTCAGATGTTGTGTTGTGTTGGAGATAAAGGGTAACATGCTTTGGGAACAGAAACTCATCCTCCTCCCTGTGTGTGTGTGTGTGTGCGTGTGTGTGTGTGTGTTTATGTGTGTGTGTCTGTTGCCAGCGTGAACGTCTCGTCCTCTAACCTTGACGTCCCTCCTGAGCGTCTCGGGCAGCATGAGCCAGATAAAGAGCAAGTCGGCGACACTGAAGGCCACGGCGAGCAGAGCTGGAGCCTGGTAGAAGACATTCCCCGCTGTCCTGGAGCTGAGGGCAAAGTACGCTCCCATCAGAGGCCCCACGGTGAAGCCCAAGGAGAAGGCCACGCCAATCATAGCCTGGTCACAGCGAAAAGATCAACAACAGAAGCATCAGCTGGCTCATCTGCAGAACCACAGAGGTCACAGTGTCCTGACGTCATCTAATATCTCCACACATCCAGTCACGTTCTATTCAGCTATATCAATATGCCTACCATGCCGCGGTTTCGTGCCTTTGGGCAAGGCAGGTCAGCCACGATGGCGGTGCACAGGCTGACGTTTCCCTTACAGATGCCCCCGATGACCCGGAACAGAAGGAACATGCTGAAGCTCCGGGAAACGGCCCACACGGCGTAGGAGGACATCAGCCCCACCTGGAACACGACCAGCCACTTTGACTTCTATCATCCTGAACGTGATAAACACACTCACACACACACACAACGCTGATACTCACTGTGGTGAGAATGAGCAGGGGTCGTCTGCCGTAGCGGTCGGACAGAGCGCCGGTCACTGGTGATGACAGGAACTGCAGCAGTGAGAACAGGGACCCGATCAGACCTGAGGAGCAAACCAATCAATAAATGGCGTTCTACTGGCCCTTGATGCCACGAGAGGCAGAGGTGCAGGTAAATATACCTCCAAACAGGACACTGTTGTACTTCTTCTCCATGGGAATCCCAACGACCTCCCTGAACCAGTCCACAACCGTCCGCAGCGACTGGTAAACAACGTCCTGCGCAACAGGACAACACACAAATATGACAACACACAGGGACAGTGTGCATGAAAGAGGTCAACTCAGCATGAGTCAGCATCCTGACTCAGTCTGCATGGCCAACCACTCGTTAGTGTTTTTTTTATGGATCAGACTCCTTACACAAAGAGACCTTTGTTTGTCTGAAGGGGAATGATGCTGTGCATGTTCAGTTAATCCTGTTGAAATGACTTCTTTTTTGTTATTAATCTCCAGGTGATATGTTTGTTCCTGTGTGGACACCCAGCCTCAGCTGGACACTCATAAACAACCCATCCATCATCCATACCACTAATAAACCACCAGACCACCACAATACTGATGTCAACAAACCCCTGTTTGTGCATAATGGTCCAGGATGGAGGGCAGCAGAGGCAGAATCAGTGTGAATCCCAGCAGGTCCAGCAGCAGGATGACAAACACCACGCTGATGACCTTTGAGGAGAACGAGCCACCATCATCCTCGGATTTGTTTATGTCTGACATTCCTCCGACTCAACACAGTTTTTTTCCCCTCTGTTCCTGTTCACAAGTGAAACACACACACACACACACACACAAAACAAACGTTTCTCAGTACAGCCACAATTTCAACAAGGCCAATAAACATCTTATCTCCAGGAGCAATAACAAGTGAAGCCTTATGGGAAACGGCTTGTTATGGAATCATTTCGTCCAACGTTTCCTGGAGAGCAAGATATGATGAGGAATAACTTCACACAAATATTCTCAACGTTTTCTGAAATTACAAGCAAAATATATCATCAACAACATATAATATGGCAATTCTATGAATCAGTATATATTGTAGTGGATGATAAAATGTAATTATTATATTATACATAAATATTATATTAAAGTTAAATGTAAAATGTAAATGTTTGTGATGATAAAACCTCGTGGGTACTTTACTCAAATCAAATCTTTAACACGAGATTTAGTTTTAAGTTTTCGTAATAAAACATCCGACTATTTTGAATCAAAGCAGGAAACAGATGTAATAAAAATATTTGCATCACGTCACCGCGGAAACAGCTGTAAACACAAACTTTATCCGAGTCGACCTGAACTCACCAGTAATCATATTACCATACAAACTGCTTTTTTTTATTGAATGAAAAACTGTCAATGTCTTTTCCGTCCAGTAACAACAACTTCCGCAGACTTTAGTATCGAATAGTTCGGGTGTTATTGATCGATCGAACAGAAACTCTGACATCGACTTTTACTCACAGTTTTGTTTACGTGTTGGTTAAACGGGAATAAAAAGGTTGTGAGACGATGTGTCCTCTGTCCCGCATCTGTCCATTCATGCGAGTCCACACCAGGAAGCGATGTCTCACTACAGCTGCTGCACGCGGAAACGCCACAGCGACGCTGCCTTCACGGCCCGCCCCCGCAGCTCGTATTTCCCAGCTTCGGACTCCTCCTTCAGCACTCTCTCTTTTCTTTGTCTCTCTTTTTTTTAAAAAACACTGACAGGACAGAGTATGGATGACGGAATGCGGAGTATGTGCAAACAAATACGTTATTTAACAGTTTCTAGTCAAATTAATTTTCATTCATTTTTAGTGCTCCCTCATCAAGAGTGCAGTTTCCCCCACTGAGCTAAGCAGCAAAAACGCATCATCTATATGATTATTCATGCATATATGATTTGATTAATTACATTTGTAAATAATCATCATCTCACCACGTAGAGTGTATTATTCCGTCTTATTCCATTACAGATGCACGGTGAGGCTGAAAAAAACAATTATGTTTATTATCAAAACAAATGTACAGTTAATAGTGTGTTTGGTCTTGAGGTGGTTGTTCATGTGTCTTATTTCACAGTGTGCTATTACAGCAGTAACCTTTAATAAACGTATCCATTTGTCTTTAGACAGAACTCATCTAAATAAAATCCTAACGACGATGCATCACCTGCTTCGTTCTCAATCAATTTAATTCTACAATTCATCAATTCCCTTGGAAACAGTTTTAAAAGTCTACACAACATAAACATTTTAATTGTTAACAGAGTGTGAACAAAACAGACAGCAAAGTTAAAAGAGTAGCGGGCTGCCCATGAAACCGAAACTCCTTACACAAATATCAATATGTCGTCAACACAACGAAAATGTTTAAATTCCATGTCGCATGACGTGACGCGTCAGTTCCAAGCTGTTCAACAGGTTTCGCCCACAGAACTCACAGGTGTAAAGTTTGTTTTCTGGAGGCGATGAGGCTCCATCTGTGAACGCACCTGGAAAACAAAAGAAATGAACATAAGATGGTGTCACATGACATTTACTTCATCCATTTACACTCACAACCTAGCGTTTTCTCATTTAATGGGAAACCAGTATTTAAATATGCAAAAAGCACATTTCACCTAAGAGGCTTAAAAAAGATGTAGGACCGATGTATCAGGTCGCTGATAAAAGCCTTTGATACTGTATCAGTATTGGAGTATTTGAGCTAAACGATAGCTGCTAGAACCAGAGTCATGATTTATTATTCGTTATGTTTTCAGATATAAAAATGCTCAATAAGATGTTACTAAATGTGATACAATGCAGATTGTGGCATCATCTTCCAAAAACCTGCATCGGTCTGGTCCTGGCTGAATGACCTGTCATGTGGAGACATGGGTAGCAAGTGTTATTAGTTGTGAGGTTCTTACTTTTGTGCACATGTGAATCGTTAGCCCTCTCTGGCCCCTGATGCTTGTTGTATCGCTTCTCACAGTCATCTGCGACCTTTTTATCTTTGTTTTGCTGCTCATCGCGTTCGTCCTCTTCTTCCTCCTTGTAACATTCCAGAGGGAGCGACGCCTCCTTCAGATACTCATTCTCCAGCACCGGCATCTCTCCATACGGGTCCGTTAGCTCCTCGCGGTTCATCTCGTCGCTCACTCGTTCCTCTTTGCAGTTCGTCAGTGAGACACCTGCACTCTTCCTGCATTTCGTTTCACTTTGCGAACGCCCTTCAGATTTCATCCTCCCCTGACTCCTGATGTCATTTAGCTGCACCTGTCGCTGCTCATCGGAATCCACTTTAGATGTTTGTGCGCAGGTCTCAAAGTGCCGCTCTGCCTTCACGTGAACCTTCTGGATGCTGTTGTCCTCATCAGTGGTCACAGGTCCTCGCTGAGGTTCCTTGACATTTACCTGGTTGGGCTTTTCCTCTTCAGCTGCTGTACTGTGTGTTGCGGTGCTGCCCTCAGCTGCCTCGTCTTGTTGCAGTGGCAACATCTTGCTTTTGTCCATATCACCTCTCAGCTCAGGCTGGGATTGGCTCTTCGGACCACTGTTTTCCTTAGACATGTAGATATCTACGTTGTTCCCTTTCCCCACACTTGGTTCCTCGGTGTCCTCCGTCCTGCGTCCTTGTGCAGGGTCTGGTGAGTCCTGCTCGTCTCTCAGATGGACTTCATTCATCTGCTGCATCAGTTTCTTCCTCGTGTCACTTATGGCTGAATGTGCAGCTTGTGTCTCACCTCGAGCTTCATCACAGCCTGTAGCAGCTTTAGTTTTAACGTCATTCATCTCAGTGTTGTGCTGCTCCAAGTTCGACAACAATTCCTCCTCCTCCTCCTCTGGCACCCGACGCATCCTCGCCTCCAGCTGATCAAGGCTGACCTGACCAACAAGCTCATGATTCCTCATAACCTGCAGCAAAAACAGAAAACATAAACCTATATGAATGACCAGAAAATTAATTAATTCAAGCGCCTAGAACCCGTTTCTGGAATCTTTGTCCTCAACAGAAGAACCAGGGTCTAAATGTAATTCCTCTGCAGTATTGTTAAGTCTCAGGGGCTGAATCTGCTCATTAACACAAACTGTTTATCAAATCAGACTGTGTGATATTTAATGAGACAGTTTCCTGTTTATAAATCAAGGCTCCGTTGAACAAACGATGGTTTAAATGAACTGATGAGCTTTCTCTCGTTCAGGGACAGGATGTGACCCCTCACTGTTCCTGATGGTTCAGTGATTCACTTTCACATTTTTCAACAATTTCTACATTCGCTTCTGAGAAAAAGTGAAATAAAGAAACCGTCTTTAGTTTGTGAAAATTCCTGTCGATTCACCGTGGACAGTCATTGTACTATTTCTGCTGACACAAGAGAATTCCTGAAATCCTCACCTGATGCTTATCACTCAGGTGTGCCTCCAGGTCATTCAGCCGGGTGCAGTCGAAGTAGCACAGACGACACTTGTAGGGTTTGACGTCATTGTGTCTCGTCATGTGCGATTGCAGCTTTTCAGCACTGCCGCTGCTGAAGGTGCATTTGTGACAGCGGAAGACGACGCCTTGAAGGTAACGCGACAGCTTCGGGCGACGCACCTCTATCGGCACAACGCGCTCCTCTGAAAACAAAAAAAGAAGAAATGACTACATGAGCCACGTCAGGTTTGGACTGGAGTGGGTCAGGGACAAAAGAGCACGTCCAGCGTCGTTCTTACCGCGATGCAAGACGATGTGGTCGATCATGTTGTTCTTGTTCTTGGTGCGGTACAGGCAGAAAGGGCAGAGGAGGTCCTTCACGTGCGTCGGCTCTGACTGGCAGGTGGAGTGGCCGTCCTTGATGTGCATCTCCATGGTTTTCCTAAGATGGAGGACAAACAGCTGATGAGGTTGATCATCACAGTCTCATTGTTGACATGTATTTAATCTCATGAGCAGGAACTTGAGGTTGTAAGACTATATCCTGACCCTTCATCGTACCTCTGACGTCTTTTTCCTGAACATTATATTCTGTTTTTTTTTCCTGAATACTTTTTTCCCAGCTCTGTTCAACTTGGGATGGGACAGGGGAGTCACATTCTTTGCCCCCTGGTGGCTGAGAGGTAAACAATTTGACTTGATTGATGGAGTGGAAGCAGGAAGCTCCATCTCTGGTTGCAGAAGCAGCAGTTTAAGTTTAGTTTTTGTGCTTCTTTGATGGGTTCAGGACTCCTGGTTTTCATGCCTTTTTGTGAATTCTGTCCATCTGCATTGGTCACATGTGCAGCCACAACAGGATCTGTGATAAAAGTTGGAACTCACCTTAAACCAGTGAAAAAGTCGCAGTCCTTACACCTGAGGATCTTCTTCCCGTGGCGGTTTAAGTAATGCCGCCTCGCGCTGGACAGGTGTCCCGTGTTGAAGTTGCAGAACTCACAGTGGAGGAGACTGTTCTCCGGTAACTCCGGTTCGCTCCGGTTCGCTTTGGATGCGTCGCGGCTCTGTGCCATCAAGCTGTAGTTGTTCAGCTGTCGCTGCACATCAGGAGGCTCCAGGTACAGCGATTCTGCCAAAGTATCACAAACGTATCACTCTGATACATATTTACACATGGAGGAATAATATTCTGTAAAACATCAGAGGGACGACTTGCTTTCAGTCATTTCAGGTTCATCATCCGCGTCGGGCACACTGTTGCTTTCCTCTGACAGAGTCAGAGGCTCCTTTTTGGGCCCCGGAATGTTTTCTTCAACTTGGGTGTCAGTCTCCACAGGATCCATAATGATATCTGAACATGCAGCAGCATCACATACATGGAAAAAAACAAACGACAAATTATCTCAAACAAACTCTTTTCTGCAAACTATTTGAAAATCAGAAAACACATAATGCAGCACACAACCACGAGACAATCGTCCACTGTCATGTCACTGTAAACAATGTTTTCATGGCTCACCTTGATGGTTCTTCATAAAATGACTCGTCCACAGGCCCAACACTGTTGTTCGATAGGAACAGATACTGCACAGGAAAGGCCTCGTGGTCCCAGATTTGTAGATAATGTATTTATTTATGCTGTGGTGATAATACAGAAAAAAAATCAAGTCTGTCATGATCACAATGAGCTCATCAACGTGTTTACAGTGTACAATACTATAATTCTGTGTTACTGGTACTGTTACAGTAGCAGGACATTGAAACAAGCTGGGGGGGGGCGGTGTTGTTTAATTATCATATGAAGTAAAAATCGAAAAAAGCTCTATTACATATGAGTTTGATATATTTAAAGAGGGACTGCGAACCATTTTTTTGTTATTGATCAGGCAATCATGAGTCTTACTTGTACTTGAGTACCGACGAAGGCAGCGCGTCCAGTTTCTTGATGGCGGCCAGGGCTGCATGGCTGCGCTCGTGCAAGCGCAGACCTTTCAGAGACATGAACGTCCGCCGACACTGTTTACACCGACGTTTGTCTTCTGCTGATTCCAGCTCCGGCTGCTCGCTGTCAGTGGCCTCTGACGGCGACAGCAGAGGACTCGGGGGCAAAGTGAAGGTCTTCACCGGGGTCACGTTCCACTTAGTCAGCTCCTCCACCGTTTCTAACATTGGCAGCTCGTTCTGTCCGCACACCTGAAACGTCAACACGGCGATGGTTTGTCACATTTCAAATTTAACAGCATTAGGACCAATGTTCACCACATGTGCAGAGTCAACTTACCTCACTGGCTGTGGCCTCTGGAGCTGTCGCCATGACAACCGACGCCCTTGCCTCTGCCATCCTCTTCCTCCTTGCTCTGTGACAATCCAGGTGGCAACACAAATTCCTAAGTCCGTTCAACCGTTTCCCGCAGTGGGCACATTTGTAAACCCCTGCGCTCTTCGATTTTTGTGACAACACAACAAAGTCGGGCGCGAACACTGAGCTATGAATGGCACCATAGTGACCAATGAGCGCCGTCAACGAGTCAAACACCAATTTTGGACACGCCCCACATTTGACAGGTGCATGGTCCTCAGGTGAAGCTGCAGACTGGCTGTACTTTTTGTTGTACTTCTCCAGATGCTTGTGTACGCTGGATACATCCAATTTGTGGGTATATTTTAAGTGACAATACAGGTACTTACGGCACCCTCCCCTATAACCACACAATTGGCACTTGAACAACTCCTTTTTTTGAAATGACATGTGACCTGCCCGCAAAAAGCTCAGCGGCTGAATGCTCTGCGTGTCAGAGGTGACCGAGTCCTGGGCGCCGTGATCAGCTTTTACAGGTTTGACCTTGGCTGAATGTTGAGGAGCTGGTGACTCACCGTGGTCCTTCTTGCAATGGACTTTCAGTTTTGTCAATGTTCCATAAACCTGTGGACATCTCTTACACATGTAGCCGTTTTGAGTAGAACCTTTTCCCCTGTGACATTTGAACATGTTGCTTACGAGTATTTCTTCAGTTAGAAGTTTATCGGCCCTGGCTACGACGGCCGGATGCACCATTTGGCAGTGAGTGAGGGTTCCGTGGTAACTGGTATTCACGTAGGAACAGCTTGGACACCTGTAGAACAATACTTTGCGACAAGTCTCGGATGTGGTCTCTGGTTGCTGAGTTGAAGGGTGGTCAGAAGAACTGGACGGCGACTCCTCTGTGACCTGCTTGCAAATGGATGTGAAGTATTTTAAGAAGGCCTTCTGTCCATGTTTCTTTATATAATGGTTTCCAAGATACTTTTCCCACATGTACGACTGTGGACACAGGACGCACTTATATAAATGATCCTTAATTCGTGAATCCATGTGGTTAATTTGCATGTGTCGACTAAGCCCAATCTTTGTGGTGCAGGTGTAGTTGCAGTGCTGGCACCGCACCGCTGCATATTTTTTCTTGCGTAAGAAGGAAGTCTTGGATATATAAGCTAGCGAGCTGAGGCTACTTGGCTTTTTCCTCACAGCGGACAGTTTGGACGCTGGTTTGACTGCTTTTGGCACCATGTGGGCCACCGTCTCGTTATGGTCTTTCTGACAGTGCTGGTTCAGCATCTCCAGAGTTGCATAGATTTGTGGGCAGGTTTTACACATGTACCCAGTAAATTTCGAACCCTCGCCAGGACCTTTTCTTTTTAAACGCTCATCCAAGCCGTGTAGGTGCGTTTCATCGACGTGAAGACTGTCCGCCCTGGATTCAAGACCCGGGTGCCTCATCTGGCAATGAGTGAGGACTCCGTGGTAGTTTGTATTGATGTAGATACAATGCGGACACTTAAAGACATGCACACGTGTCGTACCTTTCACCACAGCCTCTTTGTGTTGTTTTGTGTCGTTTGGCGTGTTGTGCTGCGTGTTGTGTTTCATCCCACAGTGGACGCTGAGACCACGCAGGCTGGTGAAACTCGCAGGGCAATGAAGGCACTTGAGCGGCGTGGTCGCTTCATGAGACGAACCAGGTGACTTGTCAAAATCAAGCGGCACCTGGTAGGCATCAAACACGGGCATTTCAGTTTGGTCTTCAACAGAGTGGCTGTTCACATTTGGCTTTTTGCTGTTGAAGCTACTGGGGACGGTGCCGTCGTTTTTCACAGACCATGGATGGACGGCGCGATAGTGGCATGTGATAGCCGCCAGTGAGTTCCCCTTAAACGAACAAGCCCTGCACGAATACATCTTCACATCGTTTTGTCCGAACCTTTGAGCTAGTAAGCTTCCGTCAGCGTCAGCACCATCACCATCACCATCACCATCTCCATCTCCATCTCCATCTCCAATGGTGGGCATTGTTTTAGGCGTCTTCCTTTTTTTCGACGGCATGTCTGGACCAACATACAGCTGAGTGGATATGTAGTTCAGGGTCACTTTACGCCCGACGTGTTGTTCTTTGTTATGCTGGTAAAGTGCTGCTGCACTACTGTGGGAAAACACACAGAAGTCACAGTGATACCCTGCCTCTATCAGTCCTTTTCTAAAATACGCTCTCAAAACATCACTGGCTGAGCGGTTTGACTTGTGAGCTTTCCACAAATGCCTCCTCAGAAGATACAAACACTGAGTGCCGTACGAGCATCGATAGCATCGAAGGATTCTCTGTGTCGTAGTAGCTCTCGATGGGGGCGACGCTGACACTGACGAGTTTTTACTGCTGGTTTTCAATGTTTCCTTTTTATTTCCTTTCTCCTGAAAAGATGGAAGATCATCTTCAGGGTCGGCAGACGTGTTGTGGTGCAACGTGTGCGTCTGTTTGAGAACTATAGAGGTATACTGCCGTATCCGTTCGGCCTTGACCGCAAATCCACGATGCCGTTTGAGGTAATGTTTCATAACGTAGGGCAAAGAATTGTGTCTGTAGTTGCAATAGTGGCAGAAAAACCTGCTTTCGTCGCCTTTATTCATAAGTGGAAGAGGTAGGTGAGAAGAGAAGGGCAAATCCTTCTTTTCAGATTTTGACTTTTGTATTTCACTACAAACCAAAGCCGTGTATTCTAGAACACAGTCGCCGTTGGAATTAATACGTTGGTGAACTGTGGCTTGATGGTTCAATACTCCTTTTACAGTTGTGTTTGCAAAGTTGCACTTTTGACAATAGAACAAGTTTTCGGCGTGCGCGTATGGATTTGATTCCGGTTCAGAAGCAACTGCTCCGTCACCCTCTTCTCGCTGCTGCACCTCTTCACTCCAGACCTCTGCCTGTGTTCTTCCCTTCGAGTCAGACGTTACAGTACTCACTGAGGCCTTACGCTCGTGTTGCAGATCATTTTTGTGCACCTTTGCACTATACCATAGGATCTCATTCATACCTATAGGGCCATGCATGATGTGCTTCGTGTTATGATGAGCGACGACGCTCCTGATGCTGGCACTTGAATAAGTGCAGACCTGACAATAAAACATCTTCTCTGACGAACTGGACAAGAAACTGTTCATTCGAGCTGAACGGTTACATTTGTGCCCTGGCTTCTCCGTTTTCTTTTGTTCTCTCTCGGTTCTGGGAGGCTCTGAATGAGTGTCTGATGCGTCCAGTGTGTGGCCCCTGTTCACCAAGGACAACAAAATTTTCTTCTGAGGGATCTCATCTTTGCCTTCTTCATTGTTGGAGGGGTTAGAGACGATCTCCTGAGGCAAAGAGCTTTTGAATTCCCGATGCCGTGTTTTGTCTTTCTTAGGAGAAATGTCTTCTGATCTTTCGGAGGGGCTGCATACTTCGAGGTACGCATACTGTGACGATTCCTCTTGGCACGTAGTTGCTGAATATTTGCAGAACATCAATGAATTATCCACTCTGTGTTTTGGGTGCTTTTTCTTATAGTGTCCTTCTAGGGCCTTCAATTCGCCAGTGAAAAATGAACACACAAAACATTTGAAAACTAGCGGGCTTGAGGGGATGGGGAATAGTTTCAGGGCCTCGGGGTGATATTCTTTGTAGTGTTTCTTGAGCTGAGCTACTTTTGAAAACTCAACAGGACACTCCAGGCAACGAAAGCTGGCACTCTGATCGCTCTGATCCTGAATGTAGACAGGGTTGAGTCTGATATAGGGGTGGTCACTCGTGTAATGGGCCGACATGTGGCTGATATCACTGTCACTGTAATCACAGTGCTTACAGAAATAAACATTAGGGCTTTCTGCACCTGTAACCATCATTTCGTCTTCGTTTTCACTCATTTCAGATGAAAAGTCTTTGCTGCTTGATGGCAGTTCTTTGCAAATGTTTGCTTCTTCTGTTAACATCATCTCCTCTGAGAGGTCCATCTCCATCTCACTGAACCTTGCCTTCTTAGCGGGACAATTCTCTGAGTGTTCACTATCGGTCCTCTTCTTAACATTGACAGAAGCTATTTCTTGATGTTGTTCGTTAGGCTTTGCTGTTTTCTGGTCAGGAATTAAAATGGCGTTATCAAGAAACTGGTTGGGAGCATTGTCAGTGATGTCAATCGTTGACTTTGCAGTGACTTTAAACACACCACTGGAGTCTGAGGGGGAGCCTCGCAACAGTAGAGCTCCTTCTGTGCCATCTGAGTTTGCTGCGTTCTCAGCTAACTTAACTTTCCCGTTTGATCCAGATGCTGCTGCAAAGTAACTGGCGATGGTTTTCATCTGCAACGGCCCTTTGGCTGTTTTTCGATCCTTTGATGGGTTAAAAGCACATGTAGTGTTTGAGGTAGAGACAGCTGCACTGTTTTCATTCTCCCGCTCTGCAGTAAAGGTGGGGTTTTTATAACACTGTTCCTCATGTACGTTTAAATCCCCCTGGCCTGAAAGCCTTTTTCCTGAGCTGCTGTCGTCATGATCAGTGTCAGTGTTGTTTGTGCTGGCTTGCTTAGATCCAGAATCGTTCAGGTCAGCGTCGGCACGGTGGACGTGCAGCTCCCTGAGATGTTTCCACAGGGCGGCTTTGGAGCTGAAGCGTCGTGGGCAGTGACTGCAATGGAAGGAGCCGGTCTGCGATTCCTGAGTGACAGCTTGACTGTGCATCATGTAGCCATTAAGTCTGAGAAGGTAATGTGAAACATTATACAGAACACTTTATTATATTTATTCATTTATTTTATATTTATTTCAATCGATAAACTCAATCAACACTTGATTAGAAAAGTTGACAACAATAAATAAACGCCGTCTTACCTCTTGCTTTTCCTCTAAACGCGGAACCTTGTTTATACACACAGCTGTGACGCTCCTACAGGGTTTGAACACACCGTTAGTTTGTAGTCGGACTGTTAGACGTCATCTAGTTGCGTCAAAGTACAAAAACTGGTGGTTTGTGCGCGGTTTTGGAAAAGTTACACGCGCGACTGTTCTCGTGCTTTCCAGGCAGAGTGGCGGTTCAACAATAAGCAGCAGGAGGACGTCGGTAACTTTCAGTCTGTTTGGTTCAACGGGAAAGAGACGCAAAGAGACACAACCGAGCCACAACTCACCGTGTGTGTGTCCCCGCACAGTGGTCCTTCCCCCCGCGGCACAACACGGAGCAGGATGCGCTTTACGACGTGAGTTTCACGGCCGCTGCAGCTCGCTACATGAAGACATGACACAGTTCCGCCATTTTTCCCGCGAGAGCAGCTCTGCCTACTTCCTATGCAGCAGCCAATCACCAACTCATCGCGCACCCCACTTCCGCCATGGTCGCGCAGTCTTCAGAATAAAACAAAATAAAAGAAACTACGCTTCGTCTTCGTAGCGGTAGAAGTCAATTTGTTTTTATTTTTTCATGAACCAACCTTAGAATTATTTCTTGATTCGTTGATTAACTCGTTCTGTAACACACCAGAAAATAGTATAAGAGGCCCTTCATGTCATCATACTGTTCAGAAATACCCTTTCGGTTTTATATCACACACAGACAAAACGCAAAGAAAGTCTCATACAGTAGAGACCGGAAATAATTATTTGACAAATTCACTCTTTGTTCGATTATCAAATCTATTAGTTCCGGGTAGCAGGGATGTTTTCTCCGGAACCAAAATCTGGGCGAACAATAACAGGAACCCACGGCAGTGCGTCATTTCCGCGTCCAATTCCTGCTGCTGTTGTATTTTCATTTTCTCAGTGTAAGTTTGTTTCCCTGTCACATTGCACTTTATCAAGTTATTAAAGAGTTGGTTTGAGGTCAGCATCCAACACACCTGTAGTAGAGAATACATTAAAACAATAATAATAACAACGTGTGACTTTTTCAGTCAGACTTTAGCCACTTTTAAGCTAACATACCTTATCCAGGGGGAGGGAATAGAACCAGACACACCGTTACATTACCAGTACTGCAGCTACACGCACACGAACAGCACACAAACAAAGACACACAACTCAGTCATTGTGCAGTTGATTCAGTGGAGCACAAAATGAATGTCTGTTAGAGCTAATCTCTTCTGCAGCTGTCAAACCATTGTGTTTCGGTTTGTGAAAGCAACTGTCAAACCATTATGTTTCGGTTTGTGTGTTCAGGGGCGACACTTTGTGAGGGTCACAGATAATGTCAGTGTGACCTGAGGGTAACGCCATGCTTCATGCCAAGCTGACCGCTCAGCTTACCCTCAGCTGTCTGAGGGGGATTCACCAGGGAGCCTGCTCCCCCTGGCTCCACAGGGTGGGAGTCAGGACGATATACAGCCTCCACTCACACGTCAGTGTTCCCAGAGAATCTTACACCCAGGGCGCAGTCCGTCGCCTGGTCAGACAGCGAGATGCTCAGCACCATGGGAGGAGATGGTTCAGTTTATCACCTGCTGCCATTGTAAATTCAGCACCAGCACCTGTTCAGCCGTACCTCCGACTGATGAGGCTCGACAAACCCATTGGTTTGTACATTCATTTGCACTCAAAGTCACATTTTATACTTGATGTACACTGACATTCTGATATTTTGGGCAACAGAATGAGGACAAAAATGAATTTAGCTTGGTGAACCCACTGTCGGGCATGTTGTGTGTTTGTGTCGCAGGAACATGGCTGCTGTACCTACCCTGTACATGGAGCATTGCCCTGGCTGCCGACCCTGGGTGCCTCCCGGACCTGGGAATGCTGACTCTCTTTGGTACAGGTGCTCTGCTAATGAGAGGAGCAGGTTGCACGATCAACGACATGTGGGATAGAGACTTTGACAAAAAGGTAAACAGACCTTATAGACATGAATTTACTGAGAGTAAGTTACTGAGAGCGCCTTTTTTTAGCATCTTTAACAGTGTTTTGAAAGGTTTTCTATAGACACAGTTCTTCTATTGTGATGACTACAATGACAATGACTACAATGTTTTTGTGCAGGTGTCCCGAACAGCCATTCGACCCATTGCATCGGGGGAGATTTCTCGAATGCAGGCACTCGTCTTCCTGGGTGGGCAGCTGTCTCTTTCACTCGGGGTGCTCTTGTGCCTCAACTATTACAGGTAGAGGTCCATCAGTTGTTGGTATTGTTCTGTTGCGATTAAAATTTAGTTTCGCTGCAAAAAAAACACATTTGTGTAACCATCATCAGGTAATGATCAGATAATTGATTTAGAATTAATGGCTTGACTGTGTTTGCCTTAAACATTTCATCATGTTGCTCACAGTATAGCTCTGGGTGCTGCTTCCCTGTCTCTTGTTGTCACCTACCCACTGATGAAGAGGATCACGTACTGGCCACAGTTAGTACTAGGTATTATTATATTTCTATTACTATACAGTTGTTCTGTTCTATACTGTGTACGATTACCGTGCAGTCTGCAGTATAAAGTCAACATCTCTTACCTCTGGTTCCTCTGTTTAGGCCTCACCTTTAACTGGGGGGCGCTGCTGGGCTGGGCTGCTGTGAAGGGCTCCTGTGATTGGTCCGTGTGCCTCCCATTGTATTTTTCAGGGGTGATGTGGACGCTGATATATGACACCATTTATGCACACCAGGTGAAGTACAGGGGCCCTTAGTTTTTTTTTAATGGGGATATAATATCTGACCTATATTGCATAGCACAAACAAGTTTAATGGTGTTGAATGAGTCTGGGTTTCCTTCTTTTGTAAATAGGACAAAGAGGACGACGTGAAGATTGGAGTCAAATCTACGGCACTGAGGTTCCAGAAGCAAACCAAACACTGGCTGAGCGGCTTCACTGCAGCCATGATGTCAGGACTGGTTATAGTTGGTGTTAGTGCTGAACAAACTCTTCCTTACTATGCTGTACTCTCAGCAGTGGCCGTCCACTTAATGCACCAGGTAACTATATGCAAATGTGGACTTTTTTTCATATTAGTAACAGGTCGTCTTGGTCATTATCACAACCAGTGTCTCATATTTACTCTTCTCGTCTTTAGATCTACACACTGGACATCAACAACCCAGACGACTGCTGGAAGAAATTTGCTTCAAACAGAAACCTTGGACTGTTGTTATTTTTAGGCATCGCTGCAGGCAACTTGTGGAAAGAAAAAAGAGAGACTTTGCTGCAGAATGAGGATTTAAAGATCCGATAAGTGAATCAATCATCGCACATCATATTTTATTACATCGGATACAGTTAAACATTGCTGCACAGCTTCATGAAGAGGATCTGCTGTAAGTCGTGTTTAACATAACTGCACAAATGTACTGCATATAAAACTTTTTTTTAACTGTTATTGATTTGAAAAATCCCATTAACCCAAATTTCATCAACCCAAAATCAAGTTGAATAATACATTCATTTCACATATATGATAAACTTGTTAGTATCTGTATGTCTGTGAATGACTGTGGGTAAAAATTTAAATAACTGGTGAAACTTTAAACATGTGTTGTTACTGTTTAAAAAGTGAGTTATTTTACCATCAGGGGGCAGTATATTCCATTTCATTCACTCGCCAGCAATTGTATATGAGAAACTGCCTCCTCTGTTTTTATGAGCAGTGGATAATACATGCAGAGGCTGGTGCATGTTCCATCTCACACATGGTGTGTTGTATTTATTTCAGTGCCATTATCAAGAATATCACTTAATATAGATTAAAAGTCACTGCCATGTTATTGTTTCTGGAAATTAGAGAATAAATTGCAAATGTGCTTTTGGCTGCTGGGAATCATACAAATCTACAACTGCATCATCCGTGTGGAGCCTGGCATCATTTGCAGTCAGTCAGGGCCGAGCACAGCATGTTCACGCTGCGTGACTCAGACTCTGATGATTCAAGAAAACTGAGCGCCTGTGTAAATGTGACTGTGGAGAACTCCCTTTAATTTGCCCTAATAAGCAAAATGACTTCCTTTTTATTTGAGGCACTTCTGTTCTTATCAGCCTTCTGTGTCCGCTCTGCCGCTTCGGTACTTTCCACAACACTCCCACTTCCCCTTTCTCCATAACCAGCATTCCTCCTCGAGTCATATCTCATCAACCATTTCAGTTCAAACACAAGATAAACATGAGACAAATCATCATTATTATTATTATTATTATTATTATTATTATTATTATTATGTGATCAGGCTGACAGAGGGTTTAGTTTGTGTGTGTTTTGGAATTTGTTGTTTACCAACTGCCGTTAAAAAACAACAGAAGAAGAAGAAAAAGGCTCTTTACCTCCTCCTCTGTGTCGTTCTCTCTGCACTGTTAGTTCCTTTGTGGTTGTGGATCCTTTGCTGTAGCCGACCTTTGACATGGTGCGGCGATAATCTGCACTGGATCTTCTCCGTTGCTCCGTGTTTCCAGATGTGTCACGGACCTGTGGGGCTTCTGTCCAAGTGTGAGGCGTTTATTATCGTTACGTTTGGCTGTGTGGAGAATCAATAAGATAACAAGCAGGATGATGTTACAGAGTGGGAAGAGGCCTACGTATGTGACGGACAAAAGCCTCACGCTGGACAAACTTCTGAATTCAACAGCTATAACGACACAAGTAACAATCATCTGAGTGTTTATCCAACATAAACAGGCGTAAAGCATCTTCTGCCATGTGGAGGAAAGCTTCGCATACAAGAACCTGTTGATGTAGTGATCTGCTTTCACTGTTGCTGCCCAGGTGAAAAACCCCACACACTGACCCAGGTGCAGACCGTGCCACCACAGTGAAAACCCAAAGGTCATGAACAATGGGAAACGTTTGCTTCGTACATAAACCATCCGACGCAGCCATGCAGCTGTTGTGCTGTTCCATCGACGGGCAAACTGTGAAATGCGACTTGACGCCTCTGTGGTCCAGAAACCTCCATCAGAGAGTCTGCTCAGCTCTCCTGATGAAGCTGCGTGGAGGCCAAATCCAGCTGCGTCGTTGAGGCATTCGCTGATCCGCCAGTGAGAGTAATAGCGGATCCTCAGCACCAGCGCCAGGCCCCAAACCCACAAGATGCAGAGAAACGCAGAGCGAGGGCGGTCGTCGACGTTCCCTTGCATGAAATACAGAATACAAACTCTCACCAGCTCCAGCAGTAAGACCTGCACCAGCTTCAGGGAAACAGCAGCGAGTGGACAGGGCGCAGGATGGAGGCCGATTCCCTCCACGTGGGACAGGAAGTGGCTGTAGGAGCACAGAGGGCCGCCGAGCAGCGTGGTGAAGCTGAGGATGTAGCTGATGAGAGGGAGAAGAGCGACGCGGCGGCGACTCCCTTTGGACGAAGCGTGAACTGTGACTCGTCTCTCCTGGACGTCCATGGACAGCGAGGTGACCCTCTGGGTGAGGAGCATCAGAGACGACACTGACTGGAACAACCTGAGAGCACAAGATGGTTGTCAGGGATTCATTTCATTTAAGCAGCAGGATCACATGTGTGTGTGTGTGGGGTGTGTGTGTGTGTGTGTGTGAAAACAATGAAATCTCTGTTGTTTCATTCGTTGGTTGAGTTTGCATTGGTACCTCATGCTGACGGGCTCCTGCAGCCAGTGCTGCCTGTACTGGATCAGCAGGTGCCAGAAGGTTTGCCACAGCATCTGGACGCCAAACACCCACATGTGGATATTTCTGTCATCCACACAGTTCATGAGCAGAATGAAAACAAAGGTGGAGGCGAACAGGAGGACACTGTAGACGCCCATCGTGACAACTGCCAGGATGCATCCCCCGATGGAAACAAACAGGTACCTGTAATGAAACAGAAACATATGAGCAGGTGGATAAAGGCCCTGATTTGATCGTCTGTCATCACACACCTGTGCATCAGGGAGAAATATCCACGCGCGGCAAAGAAATAAAACAACAGTGCAAATGGAAGCGCACAACACTGGTGCACCACAGACTGCTGTTCCATCGCCGAGTCGATCAAACCCGCATCACTCACTGAGGCAGACGAGTGAAGTCGCTGACGGGACTCAAGGTCTGGCCCCTTTAAACAGGTGGAATACTGGACGCACCTGGACGACTGTATTTGTCATTCCACCTGTGACTCGCATGAAAGCCATCTCTGTGTTTACAGTCACCACACACACACACACACACACATCTGATAATGTTTTTTTTAACCGTCATTATGCTCGAAAGCTTTTTGTCACTTCATTTTTCCCCGGCTGTAGCAACTGTTGACTTAATGTTTCCGTTTCCCCTCTGCCGCTGATTTATATCCACACAACAACCAAAAGCAACGATTTCACGTCGACGCTCCCGACTGGAGCTCATGTTTAAATCAGGGATTTAAACTCCTGACCCAGATGCCAAAACAGCTGACTCATGTTTCAAAGCTGCGACCAGACATGAACCGGCAACAACACATCGGCTCATCAGTTACAGAACACACTGTCAACAACAACAACAACACAGATATCACAACAGGCCTTTTGTCTCATTTGCATAGACGAATGTTTTGTTTTGTTCTTCTTCAACACAACAGATCAAGTACAGGCCTGGGTTTCACATTAACATTCGGGTGTGGCTGTCGAATGTCCCCCCCCACCCCCACCACACACGCACACACACACAATATCTTTGTTCTGATTGATGCTGTTGCCCCCCCCACCCCCCACGCCCCACACACACACACAGATGATTGGTTACTTTTTATCTTGTGCATGAACTGTTCACCCACCTACAACCTGGACCACTCTCCAGTCAACAATCCTCTTGACTGGAGGGTGGTCGATCAGTCAGTAGAGGGCAGTGTAGTTACGCGTCACCTTGGCTGATGTGACCTGAGCAGAAAAAGAGAAACAACGGGGTCATGATGAATAAATAAATAATATTAACATATAATTCTATACCATCAACAGTTGGCAGCGTGGTGTGTGTAGATGTTAGATGGTACAGTAACTCTGGAACACACCATGTGATCCGGATACACCAATCAGCTTCCTGCATGGTCCAGCTGGTCCACATGAATGCAGGATGAAAACTTTTAAAGGTTCAGGCAGTGTTTTCCTCACTGAGAGACAACGAGAGTGCCGGAGACACACGGCTGTGTGTGTGGTTTGTTGTCACTTTGTGTCTTATTGTGTAGGAGGCCTGTTACATGTGTGTGTGTGTGTGCTCTGGGGGCAGAGGGTTTTTTATCTGTGATGAGGCAACACACACACTTCTCTTTACCAGTGGCCTTTGAAACATGAAAGGAGGAAATATCTTCTGGACAAATTGTCCAAACCCACTAGCTGAGTTACAGTGACACCAGGGTAGTGCTGAGCGGGACACCTCCACCTCTCTGTGGGACGATGGCCAACAATAACAATCTGTCCTCCTG
This sequence comes from Trinectes maculatus, assembly GCA_016785345.1. Taxonomy (NCBI): domain Eukaryota; kingdom Metazoa; phylum Chordata; class Actinopteri; order Pleuronectiformes; family Achiridae; genus Trinectes; species Trinectes maculatus. The sequence continues at coordinate 207,075 of JAFBJQ010000441.1, forward strand.
AGAGGTGGAAGAAGTTACAGGAAATCAGTCATGTGACTGTTGTTTACTTTTGTTCAGAATGAAAGAGAAAATGGCGAAGACAGGAGACGCCCACCCTGAACACACACACACACACACATCTGTATATTCATATGTATGAGGAGACATATCAGAGGTTACAGGTTTGATTCTCTGTTAAACATAAACCTGCACGCGCGCACACACACACACACACACACACACATATGTATATTCATATGTATGAGGAGATATATCAGAGGTTACAGGTTTGATTCTCTGTTAAACATAAACATAAACCTGCGCGCACACACACACACACACACACACACACGCACACACGCACACACACACACACACACACNNACACACACACACACACACACACACACACACACACACACACACACACACACACACACAGTCAGAGTCATGTTGGGGCAGAGAGGTCACAAGGTTCCGTGTCTCTTCTCACACTCAGTGGACACTGATCAAAGCCTGTCTGTCTCTGTTCCTGCGGGGGGGGGGGGGGGGGGGGGGGGGGGGGGGGGGGGGGCACGTGAGAAAGTTGAGCGGCTGCTCGAGCGGGGCTCGTCGCTACGTCACGCGGCCCCTGCGCTCTGATTGGTCCGCTCTTGTGCAACTGTGCGCTGGTATAAAGTGCAGTTTGCGGGAGTTGGTGAAGTGCGGCTGTGTCGGTGCAGAGATGCAGAGCTGCGCCAGGTCCTGGGGGGTCTTCTTGGCCAAGGCGGCGGCTCCTGGCGCGCGGTGCGGGCACCTGAGCGCCAGGAGCCGCGTGCTGTGGGGGCTGCAGAGCCGGATCCGAGAGCCCGGAGCCCCGGCAGCGGCAGCAGGAGCCCGGGCAGCAGGAGCGGCGGCCCGGGGTGTGAGGACGTCCGCAGCCGCCGCCTGCCGGCAGATCGAGAGACTTTTACCCAGACACGATGACTTCTCCGAGAAGCACATCGGCCCAGGTGAGAGGGAGAAGAGGGAGATGCTGGACGCGCTGGGACTGGAGGTGAGAGCAACACAAACACACAAACAAACACACAAACATCTCCTGACACACACTGACGCCCTGTTTATCCGACAGTCGATCGATCAGCTGATCGAGAACACAGTCCCCAGCTCCATCCGGACGCAGTGGAGCCTGAGAATGGACGACCCCGTGTGTGAGTCTCTCTCACCTCACACCTCACACCTCACACATCTGTGTTGTTGTTGTTGTTGTTGTTTAATGTGTACATTTATCTTACTGCGCGTTTTCTTTCACGAAAGCCGCAGTTTAGTTGTGTTTATGGGACATATGGGGACATATGGGACATATGGAGACATTTGGGGACATATGGGGACAAACGGCCCCCGGCTCTCGGCCCCCGGCCCCCGGCTCTTCCTTTGCACATATTTGGAGTTGTTGTTGCGGATCTCCTGAGCGCAGCGGGCGCTCATAGGATGAGGGGAAGTGGAGTGTAAAGTTCTCCAGTCCAGTTCAATCTGGTTCCAGCGTCCACGTTACATCACACTGTGACTCTCACTCAGACTCACTGTGACTGACATGTGCGGGCTGTGCCGCCTGCTGACGTCACCACGAGCCGATCCGATCCGATCAGATCCGATCGATGAGGCTGTTATGGTTTGATCCGCGGACGGAAGTCGCCGCTGACGTCAGAATGCAGCGGCGCGTGTGCGCAGATACGTCAGAGTGGCAGCTTTGGAAAATCATAATACATGCAGACACGTGTGTGTGTGTGTGTCTGTCGTTGTGTGTCGTTGTGAATCGCCTGTGGCTTGTGTTGGTCTGTGGACTGTGTTTGTGTAACATTTAGTGTTGTTCACCATCGTTTGTTTCATATTTCATATCAAAACAAAAACAACCATTCAGAAAAAAAAACCCCAGCTCCAGTTGTTGAGAGATGATGTGCTATAAATACACTGTGTCAGCTGTGTGTGTGTGTGTGATTGTTCACCTCTGATCCGCCCTGGGCCGGTTCTTCCTGGTCACTGAGTTGTTGGATCAGACCCGGGGCTGCATTACTTTTCTGCTGGCTCAGCGTCGAGGAGCTTCAGTCTGCTGGGTCAGCCAGGGTGTCGCTCTCCAATAACAGGCCCCCCACACGGTTCTGATTCAGGCTTTGCTGTGGGACCATGGGAAAGCAGTGACAACAAACACACACATGCACATGCACACGCACACACACACGCACACACACTAACATCAGCTCGGCTGATAAGCCCTGATCACTGATCTCTGGCTGAATCTCGCTGATTCAGCAGGTTGCAGAGTTGAACAGTGAAGCTCGGAGCTGTAGATTCCTCGTCCTCGTCCTCGTCCTCTCACAGCAGAGGACAGCAGGGGTCTTTAGTCGGCGGTATTGTCCATTCCTGGGGGTTGCTAGGCAGCGAGGGAGGCCAGAGGAATGTCACAGGCGGGTTGTGCTGTTGGAGACAAAGCAGATAATCTGATGGAATCTGATGGATTCGGTTAGAAGAGGAGACGTCCTCATGTGACATGGACATGGACGGATCACTTGTCCAACGTCCACGACTGTGACGTGTGTTTTTTAACTTGTGATTATTTTCTGTATTAATGAGTAAAGATGATCGAGTTGTGTGTTGTTTTCATGTTGTTGTCGCTGCTGTGAAGCCGCAGTCTCACTGTCTTGCTTTGAACGTCTTCCAGGTGAGAATGAGATCCTGGAGGCCTTACAGAAGATCGCGTCAGAGAACAAAGTCTGGAGGTCCTACATCGGCATGGGCTACTACAACTGCTCCGTTCCTCCGCCCATCCAGCGGAACCTGCTGGAGAACGCAGGCTGGTGAGTGACCTCTGGTGACCTGGTGATGGAATGGGACCTTCATGAAGTTTTAAACTCCTGACATCTGCTGAGGCTGCTGAATCTAAAGTTCTCATGCTGCAGAGGAAAATAAAAAAAGCACCCAAATGCAAGTGTGTGTGTGTGTTTCTTGTTTTCAGGGTCACTCAGTACACGCCTTACCAGCCCGAGGTAGCTCAAGGTCGTCTGGAGTCGCTCCTCAACTACCAGACCATGGTTTGTGACATCACAGGCATGTCTGTCTCCAACGCGTCCCTGCTGGACGAGGGGACGGCCGCCGCTGAGGCCATGCAGCTCTGCCACAGGTAGAAACCACACAACAACAACACAACACCATCAAAACATCGCAGACATGTGCATCATGACGCAATGTCGGGCTCCTTCTTCTCACAGACAGAACAAAAGGAGGACGTTCTACATTGACCCACGCTGCCACCCCCAGACCATCGCTGTGGTGCAGACCAGAGCCAAGTATGTACCCCCCCACACACACACACACACACAGAGCTTTCGATCTGGGGACCAGAGAGTAGAAGGAGTGTGACGAGTGCCGACTCTTGCGTTGCAGTTACATTGGAGTCAAAGTGGTGCTGAAGCTGCCTCATGAGATGGACTTCAGCGGGAAGGACGTGAGCGGCGTCCTCTTCCAGTACCCGGACACTGACGGCAGGGTGGAGGACTTCACCGCCCTCGTGGACCGGGCACATAAAGGAGGGGTGAGAGGCAGCTGACAGAGTTCAGAAACAAGTTCAGTGTCGGTGACACATTTATTTATGATCAAACACCAAATCCTGCTTCTCCTCATGTTGCTGTGCGGCTCCAGGCTCTGGCCTGCTGTGCCACGGATCTGCTGGCTCTCTGCGTACTGCGTCCTCCGGGGGAGTTCGGCGTTGACATCGCACTCGGCAGCTCGCAGAGGTTTGGGGTTCCTCTCTGCTACGGTGGCCCGCATGCTGCCTTCTTCGCCGTCAGAGACAACCTGGTCCGCATGATGCCCGGCAGGATGGTCGGCGTCACCAGGTGAGCCCTTATGTCCTGAGAGGAAAGTACATCATACCCTCACAAGAGGCATCAGACATAAAAAGCTATCGGGACGTTTCAGGGACGCAGCGGGTAAGGATGTTTACCGACTGGCTTTACAGACCAGGGAGCAGCACATCCGCAGAGACAAAGCAACCAGCAACATCTGCACAGCACAGGTCCCACCAAGACTCAGCTCCTTCTACCATCTAACTCCATGACTTTTCTTTTGTTTGTTAAAAAAAACCCCAAACGTTTCTTGTTCCTGCTCCCAGGCTCTGCTGGCCAACATGGCTGCCATGTTCACACTGTACCATGGTCCTCAGGGACTCAAACACATCGCCGAGAGGACACACAACGCTGCCCTGATCCTCGCTGAAGGTAAATGTGTGTTTTGTGATTCAGCAGCAGGATCCGTCACAGGAAGTCCAGTTTTCTGCATTTGCAAGAAATCTGACGTCGTTTTTGCTAAATGTGAACATCTCAGGTGTTTTAGCTAAAGGACTTAGTGAATGAACAGATAAAGATTAGTGCTGTTAATCTGGATTCCTGTTCCTGAATAAATGCTGACACGTCATTACTGCTGCTGTTGTTGTTTCAGGTCTGAAAAGAGCAGGACACCGGCTTCACAGCGACATGTTCTTTGACACTTTAAAGATCCACTGTGGCGTTGCGGCCAAAGACATCCTGCAGCGAGCTGTCCAGAGGCAGATCAACCTGCGAGTCTACACTGAGGGAGTGGTGAGAGTCAATCGAGTTCATGCTGCTTTAGCACACAGGTCTCAGGAAATCAGGCGGAATGCTAATTGTACCTTCTGCACGAACAGCGATGTGTCGTCAGCGAAACAAATCGCTCCCCATGTACTATTTTAACTTGTTTCTGTCTCGGCTCTGGTCTCCACAGCTGGGCGTCTCTCTGGACGAGACGGTGACTGAGCGGGACTTGGACGACCTGCTCTGGGTCTTTGGCTGCGAATCGTCAGCTGTACGTTTGTCACAAAGTTGTCAGGTTGACGACGTGTTTTAGCTTCAGGGCAGCAACACACACTGACTGACATGTTTTTTTGGAAACGGCTGTAAAGTGATGCCTCCTGTGCAGGAGCTGACAGCCGAGGAGATGGGGGAGCGGGTGAGGGGGATCATGGGAAGTCCGTTCAAGAGGACCAGCAAGTACCTGACGCACCAGGTCTATAACAGGTTGGTACTGGCCAAAGTACAAACATCCCAAAGACATGATTCCACGTTTATGTCTTTATGACGCACAAATATCAGAGCCAGTGGTTCCGAGGCGAGTTTATTATCACTGTTACATAACTTTCCATGTCTTAATAATTCGTTTGTGGCTTAATCAGCATGTTGTTCTAGTTAATCATCAGGTTCGTTTATATGGTGGCTGTATAATGAATTACATCATACGTGTCATTTTATACAAACGTTGCCCGCGAGTGTATTTTTGTACAAATCTTAGCTTTTAGAATAATAAGTTGCCCGTGGTTGAACCCACCTCTGTTTTTTTCTTTGTTTCCAGTTACCACTCGGAGACCAACATCGTGAGGTACATGAAACGCCTGGAGAACAAGGACATCTCCCTGGTGCACAGCATGATACCACTGGTCAGTTCCACCTGAAATGAAAATCAGGTCATTAGATTTGCACACAGATGCTAAAGTGTTGTTTTCTTCCTCAGGGCTCCTGCACCATGAAGCTCAATAGTTCTTCAGAGCTGATGGTGAGTAACTCACAGGATCTGACGTGTTGTTGCATCTGTAGAAGACCTTTGATAACCCCAGAACCTGCATGAAGGTCTGGGAAAGGTCTCTCCAGCTCAGTGGTGTCTTCTTCTCCAGCCTATCACCTGGAGGGAGTTTGCCAACATCCACCCGTTTGTGCCTCTGGATCAGGCGGAGGGCTACCAGAAGCTGTTCCGACAGCTGGAGAGGGACCTCTGTGAGGTGACGGGTTATGATAAGATCTCCTTCCAGCCAAACAGGTGAGAACAGCTGTTCTTATACAAACCATCAATACAATGGATTTTATTTTCACATGCTGTTTTGTAAACAACATGGAAGATTCCTGAGTTGAGATATGCACAGAGATGTGCCTGAGGGTTCAGGTGGACAGGAGGACACACCTACACATGCTCCTTATCACCTCTTATCAGCAGCTGCTCTTTGAGCCGTGCTGAGATCAGGATGTGTAGAGGACTGATGGACACGGTGTGTTTGTGTCTCCTTCCAGCGGCGCTCAGGGAGAATACGCTGGTCTGGCGGCGATCAAGGCCTACCTGAACTCAAAGGGAGAGAGCTCCAGAAGCGTAAGTGTCCTGTGAATCCTCTTATCCTGCCCCCTGCTGGAATGCAAATCATTTTAATCCATGTGATTCAACTAGATGAAGAGTTTCTCAGAGTGTGAAGCTCGTTACGCAGGGCTGATGGGCCAAGTTAATTAATCCTTCAGTCTGTAACAAGGGAAACAACAGAGACTCTTATCAACATCGGACCCTGACAGTCGGGTTTATTGTTCCCAGGCATCAACAGGTCAACGTGACATCACAGATTCAGATACGCCTGAGGGGGAGATAAGAGGCCCACGCAGATTAAAGCCCTGCTGACTCAGGGCTCTGACTCCTGCTGAGATTTGCCCTTTGTTTTTTAATAGCTCCCTCATAAGTGCATCTCAGATAGTGGCCTGTTCCCTTCAGACCACGTCAAGGTCCAACGTGACGAGCAAAGTGCGAACAAAGGGCGCTGAAAGCCCAGTGATCCCATCACGACTCACTGTCTCTCAACACGCCATATTAGCAGGTTTAAGACTCCTAACAAGACTCCTAACATGACTCCTAATAAGACTCCTAACATGACTCCTAATAAGGCTCCTAACATGACTCCTAATAAGACTCCTAACATGACTCCTAACATGACTCCTAATAAGACTCCTAACATGACTCCTAATAAGACTCCTAACATGACTCCTAATAAGACTCCTAACATGACTCCTAATAAGACTCCTAACATGACTCCTAACATGACTCTCCTGTCAGTCAGTGGTGTCATCACCCATTTGTCGAAGTGAACAAACCCACAGTCACAACTGGGATCACTCAGACCTCAGCTGCAAAATGTCAGGCCCACCCTAACAAGAGACAAAAACACACACACACACACACACACACACACACACACACACACACACACACACAAAGACCAACTGTAGCATTTATTATTATTATTATGAATTCTTGTTATTGGGCCTTTTTGCTTTTTCTGCCTACAAATAAAAAACTGGACCGTTGTTTTTTTTAAATCATTGTTAGATTAAGACACAGTGAAGAAAACAGAACGATGTTAACGTCCAACTCGACTTAACTCACTCAGGTCACTCAGGTCACCTGCACCCACTTCCATTCCAGACAGAGGTCATTTGAATCCCTTTTTCCTGTCGCTCCAGGTTTGTCTGATTCCCAAATCTGCCCACGGCACCAACCCAGCGAGCGCTCAGATGGCCGGGATGAAGGTTCAGGTGGTGGAGGTGGACAAGGACGGCAACATAGACCAGGCACATCTCAAGGCTCTGGTGAGAACTGGATCAATGGAAACAGCTGTTGATGTTTTATTAACGAGCCTGCGTTGTCAGTGTGAAGAATGTGAGCGTGTACAAAAATAATGTATCTCCGTATTATATATATGTGTGTGTGTGTGTGTGTATATATATATATATATAATGATATATATTCCAAAGAATATTTTCTTTTACGTCACAGGTGGATAAACACAAGGCGAGCTTGGCGGCCATGATGATCACCTACCCCTCCACCTTTGGTGTGTTTGAGGAGCACATCAGAGACGTGTGTGATCTGATTCACGAGAACGGCGGCCAGGTGTATCTGGACGGCGCCAACATGAACGCTCAGGTGAGACCAGAACGTGGAAATATTCCAGCTGCTGTTTGTCAGATGGATGAAGGAGGCTGACTCTGGGTGGTTGTCTTCAGGTGGGCCTCTGTCGTCCTGGAGATTATGGCTCCGATGTTTCTCACCTGAACCTGCACAAAACCTTCTGCATCCCTCATGGTGGAGGAGGACCAGGCATGGGCCCCATAGGAGTGTAAGACGACAACACAGAATTATTAACACATGAGAAGAATCTTTTTTTATTTACTTTTGAGAAAATTGAGAAAAGATTAAGAATGTGATCACCTGACGTGCTGTGCTGTGTGTTCTGACGTTCGCCGGCTCCTCCTCAGGAAGTCCCACCTCGCCCCCTTCCTGCCCAGCCACCCAGTGGTGGCCATGCAGTCGGTCAACAGCAGCAGCTCGCTGGGTACCATCAGCGCCGCCCCCTGGGGCTCCAGCGCCATCCTGCCCATCTCCTGGGCCTACATCAAGGTTGCGTTCGCGTAAAACCACAGGTTTACGTTTCTGTCACAGTGAAAGCAAACGGTTCAAAACAATTCCGAGTGAATGTTTGTGCTGTGTGTTGTTGTGCGGTAGATGATGGGAGCTAAAGGGCTGCGTCATGCTACGGAGGTGGCCATCCTCAACGCCAACTACATGGCCAAGAGGCTGGAGGGTCCCTACAAGATCCTCTACCGAGGCGGGAAAGGTATCAGAGTGTTGCTGTGGCCTGTGTGTTCTGCACTGTCATGAGTCAAACGTCGTAAAACCTTCTCCCTCACGGCGGCGTCAACAGGTTTTGTGGCCCACGAGTTCATCGTGGACGTGAGGCCATTTAAGAAGACGGCGAATATCGAAGCTGTGGACGTGGCCAAGCGGCTCCAGGATTACGGTAGATGACGTTTCCTTATGATTTATGATCATGTGACACAAACTGGGTTCGCCGCTTCTTTCGTAAACAAACCCTCGTGTTGTGTGTCGGCGTCCAGGTTTTCATGCGCCCACCATGTCGTGGCCGGTGGCTGGGACGCTCATGATCGAGCCGACCGAGTCGGAGGACAAGGCCGAGATGGACCGGTTCTGCGACGCGCTGCTCGCCATCAGACAGGAGATCGCCGACATCGAGGAGGGACGGATGGACTCGCGCATCAATCCGCTCAAGGTGCGAGGATGTGCGCCTGTGTGTGTGTGTGTGTGTGTTTGTTACACTGGCTGGTGTGAAGCTGTCACACAGTTGTCTCACGTGTTGTGTTGATGTGCAGATGTCCCCTCACTCTCTGGCCTGCGTCTCATCGTCCAACTGGGACAGACCGTACTCCCGGGAGTTCGCTGCTTTCCCCTTGGTGAGTGCCGCCGTGCGTCTGACCTCACGGCTGCTTTTTGTCTGAAGACAGCTGCATCGAATGACCAATTAAAGGTCTTTATCGCCCTCTAGTGGTAATAATTTCTCCCCACATCTACAGCTGCTGCAATTTAGAGATGTCACAATATGTGTTAATCTTTTTTTATGATGCTCCAAAAAATGATTTGCACGAGAGGAAAAATCAACAAGAAGGCAATGCTGCACGTGTGTGTGACTCTACGCTCCAACGTTAAACAGGTTTTTACTGTCCATGAAAACAGACCACTTAGTGTCAGCAGGGGGCGCTGTGGCTCAGGAAGCATGACATTAGATCAGATTCAGAAATGGCTTTGACGTCAAAAGTGAAGGTGAAAGTGAAGTTTTAACAGCATTTTCTGTCACTCGTTCAGATGATATTTTGGTGTATTACCTGTAGGGGGAGACAGAGAAGGCCCAGGTTGGAGGCTCCGCCCTCATCAGTCCCTCTGTCTTGTTTTACAGCCCTTCATAAAGCCTGAAACCAAATTCTGGCCGAGCATCTCCAGGATCGACGACATCTACGGCGACCAGAACCTGGTGTGCACCTGCCCGCCCATGGAGGTCTACGAGTCTCCGTACGAGGAGAAGAGAGCGTCGTCGTAGACCGCGCTCCCTGTGGTCCAGTCCCAGTGTTCGGCCTGAGACCCAAACCCTCCGACTCAGACAGGACATCGTTAATTCGTTCAAACCAAAGTGCGTTCAAGCACTGTGGTTGCAAAAGTAACAAAACAAGAACAACCGGATGGGCTGATGATCACGGACGGGCGCCAGCGTCTGTGAGCGGAACGCGAGACGGGGCCTCCTTCCCAGAGGCCATGGATTTGAACTCTACTCGAACCTTAATGGACCAAAGGTGCAGCCTGTGATGTCACTGTGTCACATCCGAAATCCTGAGAACAGTTTGACCTTTGACTCCTGACAAAAAGTGCCCTTGGTGCCTCGACTGTATAAAATAGGTGCCTTGCCCCCCCCCCCCCCGTTTTTTTTCAAAGACCTGACAATGAGTTAGTTTTGACGCAGGATTTTGTTAATGTTTATCTAGAGTCTGAACATGTTTTAATGTATGCTGAGACACCTGCTGGCCACTTAGATGATAGTCCTCATGTTAATTTTAAAATGAATTTTTTTCTAATCTCAATGTTTTGTTTGTAGAAAAAAACCCTGTATTAAACATTTTTGTGTGCACGTGTGTGTGTGTATGCAGGTTTTTGATTGATTGATTGATTGATTTCAAACATATTAAACAAACAGACGAATTTTCAAATAGAAAAAACAACATATGACACAAGGAGGAGGAGGTAGCTGAGCTTTCTTTTCAGTTCCCACCCCTCATTCACCGCTCCATCATCCATAAGCAAAACAACATCAACCAAATACAAACAAAAAATTCAACAAACATGTTTTTTTGTATCTTTTAAAAAAAACCATACTTTTCAGAGTTGTTCTGACGTTTATTCTCTTAAAATTAAATTCCTGTCTCAAACCCACCCTGTTTTTCCCTACATATGTTTTTATGTTTTGAAGGCCACAACCTGGAAGCAGGTTGTGTGTTGCTTTGTACGTGATTTGTTAAGTCTTGTGTTAAACCATATCGGTGAGGTGAAATTCAGTGTGTGCCTTTAGGAATAATGGATTTGTGTGCTCAAGATATCGAGGAGGCTGTACGGTAAAGCAATGCTGCCCCCTAGTTGCAATTGGATTAACATACAGTTCACACAATCAAAAAAATGCAATTAAGTCCTTTAATTGCATTGAGTTAAATTCATATCCTCCATCACGCGGTCATGTGAAACCAGCTGATTGCATAAGAGTATACATACAGATGTATTAATAACCCCAAGGCACATTCCTAAAATACATTTGAAAGTGTAAACAGGTTCAGGATATTTCCGTCTGCAAGTCTGTGCACGGCTCCTGAAAGTTTGGGTTCTGACGGGAGACGGGAAACTCGAGTGGGAGGAAAAAAGTCAGACGTGACGAGTTGTGGATTTCATGTCATTAACGCAGAAATTTAATTTCTCATCGTGTATTTTTTTTTGACCAGAAAAACACTGGACGCAGATATTTGACATTTAAAGTTTAAAAGGTTGCAGAGGTAACTCGAGCACAGTGAGGAGCTGCATTTTAACAACGCAAACAGTCAAGGAAAGCACCGGGCTGAGAAACCTGATCCAGGTGCAGCTGAAAAGTTTCCTAAAGATCCCGATGCCCCGTGTTCAACACAAGTCACATTGCTAAAAACACTGTAACACTTAAAATGAATATATAACACATCCTGCTGGAAAATAAAAACATTTAATCAGGAACCACATTTTCTTATATTCTTTTAGTTTGAGAGGTAAAAGAACTGGCACCCTAAAAAAAACACAATAATAATAATAATGGTAATTAAAAAAAAAACAGGTGCAAATGTTGCGTTAACATCTAAAACGATTTGGTAGAAAACTGTTTAGCTTTGTCAGTTTCACTGTGACTTTGTTCAAAGGCTTCAGTTTAAACTTGGCTTAATGATATCATTTAAAAACCCAAGCTGCTAAACTGACCGGTTTGTCAGTGAAGGTGTGTTCATGAGGACGCTAGCAGAGACAAACCTGTCTCACCAGGTCAGAACATCAACATGGTCCTAACTGTGAACCACCTGATTCTCCAGAGCCTCCGCGGCTTTTCTCCTCTGAACCAGCCGATCCACCAGGACCACGAAGACCGCTGACGAAATCAGACACAGGCCGGAGAGGTAGAAGGCAGAGCTGTAGTCACCGGTTCCATCCACCAGCCAACCTGAACACACACACACACACACACACACACACACACACACACACACACACACACACACACACACACACACACACACACACACACACACGATGGGTGTGTATGTCTTCACTGTTGATTTATTCAAACGTTCTTTTCAGTTGACTAAAGTGTGGTTACTCTCAGGTGAACTCAGGCTGGGAAGCACCACCTTGAGGTCACAGAGTGTAAACACACGCGGCTCACCTGCAGCCGGGGGGCCGACGAAGCCGCCGACGCTCCTGAACAGCATCAGTATCCCCAGTGCGCTGTCGAATCCCCCCAGTGTGACAATGTCCACGATGGTGGTGATGTGAATGGCCACCACGCAGCCGAACAGGAAGCCGTAGAGCAGGGTGAAGACCAGGATGGCCCAGTAGTTGTGACAGACGGGCAGCAGCAGGAGCACGACCCCGACCAGAGTGACCACCATGGTGAGCAGCTGCAGGTTCCTCAGCAGCCTCATGTTGGCCACCCACCCGCAGATCAGCCTCCCAGCCAGGTCGGCCAGAGCCAGCGCCGAGAGGATGGAGGCCGGCCAGTACTTCTCCATCCCCACGCTGCTGGCGAAGGGCACCAGGAAGAGCGGTGGGATGAAAAAACCTGCTGCGGCAAAGATGGCGAACAGGATGTAGAGGACGAGTTCGGGCCTGCGGAGCAGCGAGCACTGGAAGACAACCGTCCTTTTAGGCTGAGACGCAGCAGCGACTGCTTCTTTGGTCTCCAGAGGTCTCAAGAGGGCGCCGCAGACGCACAGGTTCAGCTGAAGGCCTCCGATGATGATCAAGGCGCCCTGCCAGCCGTACGTCTCAATGAGCCACTGGAAGAAGGGGCTGAAGAGGACAGCGAAGACACACTCCCCGGAGCTGGCGATGGCGTAGGCGATGGGACGCCAGCGGACAAAGTAGTGGCTCACGATGCTGTTGGCAGGAATCCACGCGAAGGAAATTCCTGTTCCTGGAAACACAAGATGGAAACGTTTGTTTTTTTCTGAAAATAGGAGATTAAAAAAAAACCCTCACATAATCAGGCCTGATATTTTTGTACCTTATGAGTTTAAAAACCACGTCCATTCAAACTGCATCTAAAGATTGTTGCTTATTTTCCAATCGTATTCAGTATTTTAAAAAACAACAACAACAACAACAAACCACTGATTGTGGCTCAGACAGCGGCTGATTTCATATTCTCAGACAAAAAACTGCAACTAAAGATGAGCTGAGGGTGTTGGACCTTGCAGGACGCCCATGGTGACGTAGAGCCAGGGCAGACCCAGGTCCAGAGAGGCCAGAAGCATCCCAGAGGCAGTCAGCAGGCCTCCCACCATGACCACCACCCGCTGAGAAAAGTACAAGGTCAGCGCACTGGCTGCTGGAGCTGAGGGAAGGAAAGGGACGGAAAAAATCATCAACAACAACAACAACAACAACAACAATAATAATAATGATGATGATGATGATGATGAAGCTCAGGCTGAAGACGCTACCTCCCAGGTGAAACATGGCGATGGCGGCGGAGGTGACCCAGGAGGCCGTGCTGCTCAGGACTCCAAAGTGACTCTGGATGTCCAGGAAGAAGATGCCGTAGTTCTTGAGGACGGCCGCGGTGAGTCCCATGACGACGAAGGCCGACATGACCACCACCCAGCCATAACCGCCATCAGGGGGTCCGGCTCTCCTGGACGCCATCCTGATGGGTCCCGCTGCGGCCTGAGCGCCTGCCTGTGGCAGGAAGTAGATATCAACTCAGCGGGTCAGGCTCATGGACACAGACACGAGGACGAGTACAACTCATAACTCCTAACTTCACGTGCACACAAACAGTGTCAGAGCAACACGGTGCACTGTGGCGCCCCTCGCAGGATGCCAAACGATACACACATACAAGTAATACAGTATACAGAAATATGATCCATCAAATCAGGTCTGTCACTTTAAAATGAGCAGAGGTCAGAGGTCAGCGTCAGGCACCCTGGGCCATGCTGCAGCTGTCTACTCATTTAGGAGCCAGGCACCATTAGCTGTGAATGAATGGACGAGATCATCCAGCAGACAGCAGGTGTGTGGCTGCAGCAGTCCAACCTGCTGACTCAGCTGTTCTCAGGTGCAGCAGCAGTAAGCGCTGCGCACTGAAGGCGTCGCTGTCATCTCCTGTTATGATCCTGAGTCTAAAGTACAAGCTGTGAGTGACCCGCTTCAGCTGACGTCACGTCACGTCACGCGCGTCGGAGCTTTATGTTCACATTAAAAGCCGCGTCGTTAAACTGCTGTTTGTGTTTGTGTTTGTGTTTGTGTCTTTACCCGTCACGCGGCCGCTGGTTGTTTCCTCCTCATGCTGAGGTGAAACCAGCGACAACATCCGCTCCACTCCTTCAGCTTCTGCGACCTTCATCCGCGATTCGTCCCCATTTCACCTAACGAGCCGCCGAGGCCACGCCCCCTCCACCCAGCCTGTCGCCGGCAGCTGTGACCCATTAGGATCAATCATTAACGACTTCCGCATCCGGATTTCACAATACAGGTCGACATTAGTGCCATTCTGGGTGATTACTGTACTTACACATTTGACTGATTTTCATACACCGATTCACTGTTCACCTTTAATGTCGTGAACTTAAAAAAGCAATGGATACAAACACACACACGTCCACACACAAAATGCTGACTTTAACTGTTGTTTAATTTTCACACCACCTCGCACAACGAACACATAAATCAAGAATGGATTTTAAATCACCTCTGTGTGTGCTTCATTTACACTGACACCTTGCTGGCAGTTCTCAAATAAAGTATACTATATTTTTCATTTTATAAAATTATAAAAATGTTCTAGACATATGTACACAAATATCAAATACTGCAGGTATATATATATATATATATATATATATGTGTGCAGAGAAAACACTCTGTTCTATTACTCCATCTTCAGGGTGGGGAGGGCAAGAGCTAGCCCTGCTAGCTGTTTGCGTGAAACAAGCACACACACACACACACACAAACACTTAAACAAATATCTTGTTTGACACAAGTATCTTTAGCTTCATGTCTGGCAACAGTCAACTCAAAGTCTCGACAAAAACGTTGTATCCAGGATGTTGGAGGCAGCATCACCTTTGAGAGTTCAGTTTCTCCAGCAGTCGACTAAACTGTTCCGCGGTAGTAAATGTGTGCCTTGACAAAAGGCACCTTGGCAGTAGTTTTTGAGCTGACACTAACTTTGAACCACCACATTTCCAAACTCAAACCGCTCTTGCATGAGGAGGATCACTGGTGTGGCCTCTTGTCCCTTGGCCCACCCAGCAGAAGAGGAGCAGGGCATTTTGGGTCATTTTAAAACTCCTTGCTGTCCCTGAACAGGTCGATACGCAGGGCGAGCTCCTTGAAAGATGGACGCACGTCGGGGTCGTTGTCCCAGCACTCCTCCATGATCTCATGAATCTGAGGGACGAGACAGAGACGGGGAAAAAAAGGAGTGAGCAAAAAAAAATGGCTGCTTTTCTGTAAGAACAAGTTCAAGATGTGTGAGGTGACTTTGTAGTCACATAAATGAAAATAGTACACAGACTAAACCTGTGTACTACTGATTTATTTCACATGTGCTAACACTTATGATACATTTGACACTTGTTGAATTAAATGTACCTGTGGTGATAAAGTATTTTATTTTTAAAACATTGCTCAGTGCTTTGTTGCCACCTCTATACTTCCTTTAGGAAACTGCCTTTTGAAGATACTCTCAATCTGAAACATTGGCTTTCATGTCATATTAAACAACCAGTTATTCTGCCCGTTAGAACAGTGTGTTATGTAAGTGTGATAAATATGTCCATTCAGAAAGAACGCTACGTGATCCTACCCCTGAGGGACAGCCCAAAGGTTGAGGCAGCCTGCTGCCTGATTTAAGGAGCTCGATCAGGTGATAGACAATCAACTGGCCCTGCTTGTCGTTCCCCATCATCGACATGAAAACCTGAGGAGAAGACAAAGACCGATTATTAATCCTGACTGACTGAGAAAACACAAGAAAAAAAATCCAAACATACTAAAATATACGGCAATTGACGTTTTGACATGTGAAAATGCCTGCAGTGTGATTCTTCTATGTACTGTAGTCGATTAACCAGCGAGGTGATCGAGTGCCTGCATGTGTCATCACTCACTGCAGGAGGGCTGCAGATCTTGTCGCTGTGCGTGAAGAGCTCGTAAAGCACCACTCCGAAGCTCCAGATGTCCGACGCCACTGAGAATTTACTTTCTGTCAGTGACTCAGGTGCATACCTGTGGAACGGTACAGAATAGTTTTTGAAAATATGACACACAGATCAGTAAAAATAGACAACATGGGGGCAGTCTCACCAGAAAATAGGGCTCTCTCCTGGATCTTGGACCATGTAGTACTCTTTGTCCTGAGGCAGAACTTTGGTGAGGCCGAAATCTCCAATCTTCACCCTCAGTTCACTCTCCACAAGGATATTTCTTGTTGCCAGGTCTCTGTGGATATATCTCTTACTTGACAGGTACTCCATACCCTGTGGACACAGAACAGAAAGATCAAAACATTCCTTGCATCAGCACCTTCAACAACCATGTTACACAGAGAGGACGATGGGGTCGTAAGCACCTTGCAGATCTGAGAGGTGTAATGCACGAGCTTCTTGTGGTCGATCCTCTCCTTGTTTTTAATGAGGTAATCCCGCAGACTCCCGAAAGGCAGATATTCCATGATGAGACGGAGATTTCGTCGTCCTGATGACATGAAACAAATTCAATAAAAGAACTTAACGGTCATGAAAGTTTGTATGTTTATGATTGGGCTAATGGGATATACAGTATATCCCTTATTATGAAGATTTAAAGTTGATGCTGAAGTGAGAGATACTACAATATATATTTATGTATGTTGAGACCATAATACCATTTACATAAATGAACTTAAATGTATATTGATGTACGCAATGGTAAACGTTTTTAGTCCAACTGGCAAATCTGTGGTGAAATGTGTAACTTTATGATACTACAACAAACCCATTAAAACTCCAGTCATCTGTACCTGCACTGTAGCAGACGCCTTTGTACTTGACAATGTTCTCGTGCTGCAGAGATTTCAGGATCTCGATCTCTCGCTCAAAGTCTCGTATGTGCTCTGCAGTGCTGTGCTGCAGTTTCTTCACAGCCACGACCTCCCCGGTGTTGTCCTGAAGTGGGTCGTATCGACACATCTCCACACTGCCAAAGTTTCCCTATGAAAGAGGAGAAACATCAGTCCCGTCTTCTTCTGTCTGGCTTTTGCTCCACTTTGCAGAGTACGTGTATTTTTATGTTGACAATGCAAACAAAGAATGCAAACACAACGGATTACTATATTTGCAGAGTACTAAAATCATAATTAGATGTTGGGTGCCATGACATTAGACCAGGACACATCATTTAAGTCTACAAGATTTATAGCCCTTAAGTGCGAAGAGAGGCGCCCAGACATGTGGCATGTATGCGCACTTCTCGCTCTCTCTCTCTCTGTGTGTGTGTGTGTGTGTGTGTGTGAACGAGAATGATGTAGGAGAAAGGCGCTATGAATGAACAGAACGATATGTTTATTTCGTCTTGGGGGCAGGGCAGGTGTGTGTGTGTGTGTGTGTGTGTGGGGAATGTCAGGACAGGGCGGAATCTGAGGCGCCTTGAGTTGATTTTGTGGCACTGCGCCACACATTGGTCTATGTATGGAAAACAATAAAAATGACATAATCCTGTGGATGTAAATTAATGAGGCACAAAACATTAAAACTACAAAATTTCAACACACAGTGTAAAATGTACTACACTACATTGTTACTTGTTAATGGGTGGATATGGTTTGTTCATACTTTGCCCAATTGCTGTAAGAATATGAGGTGTCTCTCTTCAAACTGAGCTGGCTCCTGATGCTCAAAACCCCCCGCGGACCAGGCAGAGCCCACTGTCCTGTTTGGCAGGATGTCACTGTCCACAATCAACTCGTAGTCTGAAGACAAAAAAACAAACAAACAACTTAATTGTCATACTATACTATAAATCCTTGATATCAACATTGAAAAGTGCTGTGGAGTGTGTAACAATATTGGTGATTCAGCACTGCGTGTGGCCTAAATTCCCTATTTTGACACAACAAGGACCTGCCTGACAGGTTAAGTGGTGCATACTAACCTGGTGTGAAGAGGCTGTGGAGGTCCCGGATGACAGCACGAAATGAAGGCCTGAATGTGGGCTCGTAGTCCATGCAGCTGGTAATCAGATTAGCCAACTCGGTCCACTTTGGTGCAGGAAGCTGGTGGTGGTCCTCGTAAAAGAGTGTTTTCTGTGAGACATTATGAAAAGACAAATCTGCTTACGACAGGGCAAATGTTAGTTTTAGTTCACAAAATATTAAACTGAAAAGGATGTGAAAAACACAACATTCACAGACAAGCACGTGCACGACAACATACTTCAGTCTAACAATTTACTGGCATATTCACATGGCACGTTTCTGAACCCACTGAAACATTTGATACCAAACACAGACATCGACCAAATCACCCACACCAACCTTTGAGTTGTCAAATGTTGCTAAAGGCTTCTCGCCACCGCTGCAGATCTCCCACAGTGTGGTGCCAAAGCCCCACTTGTCTGTGGCCAGGCTCAGGTTGACAGGGTCCTCGATACACTCGGGGGGCACCCATGGGATTCTCTCAATCAGGACTGATCAGAAACAAAAACACTGACGTCACCACTGCATCTGAATCCTTTACGTTCAATAAAAGCATAGACATTAAAAATTCACTAATTCAGTCTGATTTTATGCAGGATTCAATCATACGCTACACTGTCTAGCAGTGCAAAACCTTTTTCTGTATTATGACAACAAACAAGAGCCTTAGCAACATAATTACTAACTTATATCACTTTTTGCCTTCAACTTCATATCACATTGTTGTCATTTATTTGCCATCTGTTTGTTTGTCCTTGATGTTTTCTTGTTTTTAAGATGCGCTGTGTAACAACTGTTTAAATGTGCAACACAGCATTAAGTTAAGATCATTATTATAATGACAACATGTGAGGAAGCATCAAAAACAGTGAAACAGTCCAATGTGTATAGTCTCATTGCTGACAGACACTTGACAAATAAGTATGTGCTGCCCTCTGTTGACGACAGAGGTGTATTACATGTAAGCAGAGAACTGATGAACTCACTCTCTTTGGGTAGGACGGTGATGCTGATGCCAGGGTCACTCAGTTTGATAAAGGGGGGGTTCCCAGCCCTCCGGTCCTCCTCTCTGATCAGAAGAACATTTTTAGCACAGACATTCCCGTGGATGAGATTCTTTTCTTCCTGCAGGTGCAGAAAAAGAAAGATTAATTTCATAACATTTATTTTAGTTTTTACTGATAATGCTTGAAGCAAACACAAATATATCATTGGTCAACCCCTTGTGAATGGCAGGTAAATGCATCAGATCTTACACCTACCAGAAAGTTCATGGCCCAGGCCAGCTGCTTTGCCACTTCAAGCTTCCACAGGATGTTGATAGAGTTCTTGTTCTTCTTCAGGTATATGTCCAATGAGCCAAACTTCACATACTCCTGCACCATGATGTCTGAAAGAGTTTTTCTTAATGTGAACTTGCGAACCAATGTGATCACAACCCAAGTTTTAAAACACAGAATTTTGATAGCTGCAAATAAAAACCATACCACCAGTGAATAAATGTTAAGTAGCTCAACATGCCTCCAGCTCAAAGAGGCTGGTCAGGATTCTAGCAGAGCTACATAGATTCTTCACACCATGGTCACATGAAGATCATGATGCTTGTCAAACATTATGTAAATGTTAACAACAACCTAAGAGAAGCTGTACATTTCTCTGAGGGACACTTACTTTCTTCTCCGCAGACACACACGCCATAATTAAGGATCAGGTGCTTATGGGACAACTGACTCATCATGCTGGCGGCTTCGAAGAAAGACTTCAGGACAGGGAAACACAGAAGACCCACGTCAGATATACGCGACATACTTCATCTAAGACCCATTTACAGAATACAGCGTATAGAACAGCAGCCTAGCGTAGAATTGTGTGTACACTGCAGTTTTAACTTTGAGTATTATTTACATCTTGAATTTTTACCAATATCCATGCTGCACACACCTCAGAGTAATTTCTGTGGGCTTGGTCCAGCACTTTCATAACAACTTCAGTTTGGTGCAGGAGTCCATAGTCTCCCAGCTCCTTTCGGACCCCTTTGAAGATTTTTGTAAACGTCCCTTGACCAAGACTTTCCATCTGAGGGGAAGGTTTGATTCAAAGTCAGAGACAATTTATCTTAAACAAAAAGAGCCTGACTTGACAGCAAAATGATGACACTGCGTAGTGACGTGTGAAAACAACGCGTCAGTCCAGAAACCGGCACAGAGATTTGGAAATGGAGAAATGATAGTTGCAAAAACTCAAACAAAACTTACAAATTCCAGATCTTCTTTCCTGATCTTGTGAAAGACCATTTGATTAATGTTGTGTCGATGCAGCGATGGAGATAGGGGCACTTCTGAACCCTTGTTGCTCCTGCACACAAGCAGGCAGGACTTTTCTAATAGTGGAAACAAATTGCAGAACATCAGAAAAGAAAGAAAGAAAGAAAGAAAGAAAGAAAGAAAGAAAGAAAGAAAGCCAGCCAGCCAGCCAGCCAGCCAGCCAGCCAGCCAGCCAGCCACTCACTCACTCACTCACAGAACACAATAGTAAGCATCACTATTCACTTCTGCAGAAAAAGTTTATCATCAGGAGACCAGAATGTTGTCTTTAGTTGCCACAGAATTAAATAACCAAATGGCTGGAGGCCCACAGACCCTGGAATAATCATCTGATCTGCATTACCATGCAGGTAAGCTGGTAGAAAACAACATTTGATACTGTCTCATATTGTCAAATTATTTTTACCTTTGGTTTTTGGTGGACAGCACTTGCTGAACTGAAAAACGACGCTCTCAGAGCGCATGGTTTCCTTTTGGTACCAGCTGAGCAGTTCCTGAAGGCTACTGAAGTTTCTTTTGGCTCCACTGAGGTTAAACTCCTGATTGTCAGACCTGGTGATCTGGCAGTGCTTATATTCAACAGTGTCATACACCTGAAATGCAGAAGGAAAGAAGTGAAAAGGGAAGTCATATGAGACAGCAAGACCAGAAACACCCATATCAACAATGTAAAACACTGATGATAAAACATCACTGGATCCAGACTTCTCTGATTTGGCCCATGCTATATCCAAACAAGAATGTGTGGATAAGCGTCAAGGACAGCACACACAGATCACGCGCATGTGTCTCTTCCTGCTCAAATGAACCTCTTCTCCACAACAACCAGGGCATTCAATGGATGTCTCCGTTCCAGACGGTAACCCATCAACCCTCCATCACCATGCTCACCAGTCAAAGTGATAGCAACAGGCTTGTTCTGATTTTCTGTAGCTTTTCTTTTAGTTAATTATCCGATAAATTAGAAAACTTTGCCTTGTGTGTTTGTAGTAAAACAGCTCTACTGGTGTAGTGGCACTGATAGAGGATTGTCCTCCAAATGATCATCTTTATCAGTCAAACAAAACAGGAGCGGTGGAGAGGTGAGGCTTCTCTTTCGACACACGCAGTGTGTTTGTGTGTGTGTGTGTGTGTAATGACACTGACATTAAATGATTGTGGTTTTTACTTAATGGTTCTGAACTCACCTGACATGTAAATGAAGCCATTTATCACTTTGTGACAAAAACAGGCTCCTCAACCAAACTATATGAAGAAGGATTATGGAACAGGGATTTTCCTGCTGCTCCAGTTCAAGTTTCCAAAATTACGTTTACGTTTATGTGAATTTTTTATTGTAAAACCCTTTGTGCTACGTATCTCGCCTTAAAAAGTGTAAAAGCCAGCTCTTACAGAGGAGCGGTTACCCACCTCAACAGGAAAAGTCAGAAAATACTTGTTGAAGTCTTTGGGGCTACATCTCAAAATGTAAAGGCCCCGCTTGTTTCCACACTTCTGCAGTCGGTTGATGGCAAACTCCATTCTGAAAAAACAAAACAAAGTAGTGACAGCAGGTTAATGTCACAGCAGACTAATGATTGTATGTCACACAATTCACATCATGTGACATTGTAATTCACATTATTATATTAAGTACATGTTTCAAAAGCGGTGTTAGAAACTGTTTACCATGTACTAAGATTATTTACACTGAATTATACTGCTTGTATCCCAGAATGCCCTTCGCACACCTAGCAAGTCTGTTGAGACCTGTTGGGACCACAGCCTCAGGTTGGAGTGTGAAAAACAGGGAACAAAATATGCAGCTGCTAACATGAGAAAGACTGCTTGTTCGTCAGTTTTGGAACGTTTGAAAAGAAAACGAGGAAACATATTCACAAATCTGAGGAGTCATCTGCTTGACACTTGAGTGAGGCAGTGAAGGCATCACAGATTAGCATAACATGCCACTTTAACAACTAACTATTTGGCTAGGACTACACTATGTGAGCTATTTAATTTAGGTTAATGAAGGTTGAAGAAGCAACAGTCCTTTTTCTGCTGTTGATAAATTACAAATCAAGATATATAATCCTTCACTTACGAAATGGGACCATGGCAATGAGAAGAATTGGCCTCCACAAGCCTCGGAGGAGCCACTTCTTTACAAAGGTAGTGATGTGCATCTGTAGTCAGTCGATAGTAGGCGTCAATGAGAGACACAAAGGAGAGCGCTTCGAGTAAGCTGGGAAACTCCAGCTCCTGAAATGTACAAAAAAGGGGACATGATAGTGTGAAGAAAACAAAACTCGATATTATACCATATTATAGTTTTCAATTGTTTCTTTATTTGAAGTGACATTTACAAGATTCTTTCCGTCTTGCTTGTTGATGGTGACCACCCGGCTCTCCACAGCGCCATCCTTGCTGGCAAGTTTGATGCTGATGTCAGTGATGTCAGGGAAGTCGCACAAGGTCTGCAGCTCCTGTCCAAAAGCACAACAGTCCAACAGTATTCTTTTAAAAGAACAAGTCGTGTCATGCAGCCAAATATACAAACTAATATTGCAATCTCCAATTACTGTGCTTCTCTGTCATCAAAAAACATTTTAGAAACATTAAAACAGTTACGACTGATGACATGGCAAAATGTAATTACTCAGTTTACGGTAAAACAAAGTAATTTAAGTCCACCACCTTACAATACAGCAAGACGACCTTAACAAAAGCACCTACCTGTTCATGATCTTTCAATTTCTCTCGACACCACTGGATCCCAGTGTCTGCTGACACCAAAATGAGCAGCGGTCCGCCTGATGGCTCTCTGACCTGGAAGGTCTCCGTGTAGAAGCCCTTCTCCAGGGACTCCATGCTGATGAGGTACTTGAGCTTGAGATCGCGCGCTGTGGTCCGACACTGACTGAACTGCTGGATGAAGCGCTTGAAGCGAAAGCGAATTCGCTTACGTGTCAAGAAGTTGCAGTTCTGGATTTGAGTTCTCATGTCCTTTGGTAAGAAGGATTTGTAGCTAGGAGAGATTTCTGAATATTAGCACTGAACCAAATTCCTTTTAAATGTTCTATAATGGAAATATATGGCTGATACTTTTATTCTGAATTTTGCATTTGCACATTATAAAGGTGCTTTGTGAGACATGCACCAAGAAGCCACAAACAGATTATCTACTTGTTTCAAATATCAAGAAAATAAACTCATAAGAGATTTCAGATCACTTTAGTTTGGACAATTCTTCTTCTCAGACAAGTTTACATCTTGTTACAGATATGAACAGTCCAGTGCTTATAAACATTTAAAAAAATCAAAAATGAAATTTATTGACATCAGCTGAAAGCATCATTGTACCTCGTAGTGTGATAGATGTCGAGCGGAGACATCTGTCTTTCTTTTGCTGTCCTTGTCATGTCCAGCACAGCCATTCCGAGGCACTCTTCCTGAGTCTCGTGGGAGTTGGGAATCTTCACCAAACCATTAACAAAGTCATTCCTCCACTGCACAGAAACAGTGACAAAGGGGCTCTCAGCACTTCATGCACACAAGTGTGTACTGATTCGTTAGTGCAGTTATGTTTTCATGCACTGAAGTAGAGGATGAGTATAACTTTGCGCT
This sequence comes from Trinectes maculatus, assembly GCA_016785345.1. Taxonomy (NCBI): domain Eukaryota; kingdom Metazoa; phylum Chordata; class Actinopteri; order Pleuronectiformes; family Achiridae; genus Trinectes; species Trinectes maculatus. The sequence goes on from JAFBJQ010000441.1 coordinate 231,147, forward strand.
CACATTAGTTAGTCTACGGGTTCATATCAGTTCAATTGTTTCAGGCTGTTTCCAGAGGCTATTTAAACCATCACATGGCCTGTGAATAAACTGTGGTACAAGTGATAAACTGTGTTACTCAACAGTGCTTCAATAAGTTCCTCTCACCATTTGTGAAAAGTGCTCACACACACACCCCTACACAACCACTTCATCAACTTCACAAGCTTGTCTTGGCCACAGGGAAGAGAAACAGCTGCTTGGGGAAAAGTTTAGCACAGCATGACTTGGTGTCAGTCACTAGAACAAAATGTTTTCAATTTCCCCTGCAGGTACATGTTGCACTGATGGTACAGATGACAGCTAAACACAACTAAACAGTGAATCAGCTCCCTCTCGGGTCATCTGACATCATGTTTACAGCCCTTGTTTTATTGCTATGAGGCAGTGGGGACACTAAACAGATCACAGTTTTTGGGATTATTTACCAATGACCTCAACATTTGGCATGTTCTTTTTTTATTCACTGTTCAAAAGCATAACATTAACATTAACACAACATTATGTTTGGTTCCTCAGTCCATCAGAATATTGATAATATTTCGCTGAAACATTAGCAAAACATCTGAGCGTGATCCTCAGTCAGACCTGTGTCCTTAGCTGTCCGAAAATGTTCCTCTGAATATTTCCAGGCTGCAACCAGTGTTGCTGTGCAGCTGAAGCAGAGAAAGCAATAGATGTAGGGAGGACGAGAGAACTATAGGGGAGAAGGAGAGTGAGGATGGATGACACCAAACACCCTGCTGTGGGAGAGCCAGCTACAACAGAGGCAACAGGTGAGACTGGCAACAGTCCATATATAAACGTTTACTGTATACGATGGAATATACACCCTCTTCCAAGCCACCAGCATGAACTGGATCTCATTCTGTGGGGAAGAACTGCTTCCAACTGCGAGTCATAATAGTCTTTCTTTATCACAAACCCAGAGGCTGCGGAGTGAACGAGAGCAATTTGCAACAACCTAAATGACCCCACCAGCTGTGTTTCCTTTCTCGCATATTAGCTTTCCCAAGACACTGCGGCAGATTTCCACAGTCGCAATTCAAACATGATCCTTCAATTTACTCTTATGGCATGTGGAATATTCTTTTTATCTTTATCTTCCTTGTTCCTTCCCTCACTGATATCTTAGTTTAAGTGCAATGCGGGAAAACCAAAAAAAACAAAACTGTGCCTTCCTGCGTCCAAAAAATGCCAAGGTCAAATACTGCCAACAGAGAGAATTTAAAATATAGACAGTTCAAGCCAGAGGCCAGATTACCAAACTGGGTAACTCTGGTCTGAAAACACACAACAGGCTTATACCAAGGCCCTCTGTGGACCTGCGTCACAAAACAAAAACAGAAGACATGTCTGCCATGCTGAAGACCTGGCCTCATCCTAACTCACACTCTGAACATTCTCTAAATGTGGCTGCACAAACCAAAACGTCCATCTCGAGTTGAACACAATGGACATCATGCCTGAGTAAAACAAAGGAATCATAAATAAAGTGATGCACCGCATTCCTGCTTCATGGCTATGGGCGTTAAACAGCCAACAGATATGAGGGACCTGCTGGCTTACAAGTCCAGAGCATTAAATGTGACAAATCATAGCCAGCTGCTGCAACATCTGGCTAACATGGAATTGTGCCCTAGTCAAAGGTGACGCCCTTAACGAGGCGTAGACTCCACGATCCTCTTTCTCCTGTACATTTCTCCTCAATAGACAGTCGATGACAACAAACGCAACAACAATAACAAACCCAACAGCTGGATAAGATGGTAACATGCTGGGGGGAAGTGAACCCCTCCCCCTCTCGTCAGCTGATCAAAGAGAAAACAAGTGTTACATCCACATCCATTGTTTGCTTCGTATGGACAATGGATCTGTTCTCAGCATGGAATTATCCGTTAAACCCTCATGGGATACTACTGATGGAAATTCCTCTCTCCAAAGACATTTATGAACATCTGTGGACAGACATTAGGTAAAAAAAAACAAAAAAACCTACCCAACAAGTTCACAAAGTTCTACCATTGCCCATTTCAAGAATTTGAACAAATTGTTTCCTAATGAACAAACAATTACACATCACACATGAAGGACTCCAGCACATGTAATAAAGAGGATAGCTGTGTGCTGAGGTGCCTACCTGACAGAAGAGGTATGACATTACAAAGTCATCAAGGACAGGGCTTTCTGACCCCTTGGCGACCCCATACCGATATGCTCTGGATGCCCCACCGCTGTACCAGCCAGGGAAGTAGTACCTGGAGTAAACAATATAATGAAAAAGCGCTTATTCACGATGATATTTAAATCTCAGTCAAGAAAAATCAAGATAAAGAAAATACACCAACGGAAATGATGCTACCTTATTTTGAAGTACAGATCTTCTGAAGCCGACTCATTGAGTTGAAAGATGTGGTTGGGTGAAAACCACAAAGCGTCTCGCTCTCGGTAGAGACTGAAAAGGCTGCAGTAAAGAGGTGATATACCTGAAGAAGACAAACCACGAGAAACCACATTATCTTTCAAGCCATTTCATTATGTAGCACATTCTATAAAAGATATGTCTATACTGTGTATTTCTTGCTCGATCATAATGTTTCTTCTAAATCTGATCAACAACAAACTTATATTTCCAAGGATGGAGAATGACATGGAAGACTTTTTTGAATTGGAAAGAATTTTACATTTAATTTTAACCCGCGGATTTTAAAAAAAAAGAGGGAATCTGTTGTAAGCATTTTTTTTAATTTACCAAAATGACCCTTTTACGCTCATGACATTCCAACAGTTCATGCTCTGGCTTGACAGACACTACACCAGGGGGCATCGCTGAGGAGCCAACGGCGTCAAGGATTACTCTTCAGGCCACATGTTAGAAATGTGTTTCTAGTACCAACACAGGTGAACAAAAGGTCAATGTGGATTATCTAAAATGTCAGCTATGTTTGGTTTATCATCAAACACATAACATATGAATCCAACAACATGCAGGTAAGTTACAGCCCTGCTCTGTGTCTTAATTGCATCAGACTTTTATTGCCTGTTAAAATTTTTACCTCTGTGAAGAAAAAATCAATAAAATAAAGCAAAGCTGCTGTATTGATTCTCATTCTCCATCCGAGTAAATAAAGTATGACAGACCGTAGAAAAAAAGCTTGGAGATTATTGAACAAACCAACAATCTTTCTACAGATAGATCCTGTGGCCTCATGATACCCTTATCTCAGGACTTCTGCCCTGAGTTACATAAAACACACGAATAGGGGTGCTTAACCAGGCTTGACTACTCACTGCATGCCTTGGCTGCATCTATACAGAGCTCTTCAGCCACGTAGTCCCCGGGTGGGTATTTGAGCAAGCTGCAGGCAACCTCTCCCTGGCTGCTGTGGTAGAAATGAAGCCTCAGAACGACGCCGCCTGGTCGTGTGTCTGAAGATTCCCGATGTGCGTTCCCATTTTGGTGCACGGCCGGTATTGTGTCTGTCACAGTGTCCATGGCTGGCAGGGAGGCCATCAGCGACACGCATTGAACCTTTAATCAAAAACAATACATCACCATTAAAATCTGACGGCTTTGTTTTCCACTCAGCGGGATGAATTCAACATCACGATCAGAAGACGAGATCTGCACTGTCAAAATTTTATATTACCAGTACCTATAGCCACAGCATATACATACTGTTGTTTGCAAGAAAATTATAATATCTGTACATCTAATTCAAAAATAGGTTACTGTCAATGACAGTTTTCAAACACAGTCACACACTGTAAATACAGTATTCAGACATGCCGAAAGACATTTTACTCATACACCTTAGTGTGAGCCTAAAGCTGAAGGCTTTATCTCATACACCATGATAAATTAACATGTAGCCTATGGACATCAAAACTGTAACAACACTTAAATTACCAAAATGTGTGGCTGAGTAGAGATAATACAGTGAGGAATCATCAACAACAATTCACAATTCTCACTCTGAGACTGCACTGAACAAACCTGTTCACTCCCCTTTTTTTGTGTTTTCAATCAAAATGGAAACAAAAATCATAATTCAGAGAAAGAGCATTCAGAGACAAGGTTACTGAGAAGTGTGAATCAGAAGGCTGATAAAAAAAAATCTAGATCCATCAGAGCGAAGTGTTTGTAACTGACACTAGTAAAAGGACTGGTAACTGTGAGGTGGTCTGCGTTTCTATGGCTGGGATGGGAGGAAACTGTTGTCCAGATACTTCTCTGGGCCCCAACATCTGGATGTTCCACACTGTTGCTATAACGCCTGAGGATGTACTGTTTGTGTGTGTCTGAACAACAAATATGGCTTTCACTTTTAATTCTGACATTCATTTTTTCCACTGATCTGTTGTCAAAAAAGCTTCACCACCCTCTCTCTAATATTAAAACATCCAAACACAAAGACAGGACAAATGAGAGAAACGAATGTTTTAGTTAAATATTTGTACAATACAGTCACGTAGCAGACATGCTGATAGAAGACTGACTTTAGTACATACTGTTAATTTCTATAAATCCCTGGCCAAAGGATGACTGCAAACACACCTCATATCGTCCTGAATATAGACTTTATATGACTCTATCTTCACAAACCTCCAACTTGTCAATGTATCTGATTTTCCTGAAACACATAAACGTGTTTTTCACATCTTTACTCGACCTACTTTTATGAGATTCATCAATGAACGAATGTAAACATGACAAACAGGAGTGAATAATTCACAGGACTGTGAATGTTAAACCTATACGTGTTGTGAAGAATCAATTTAAATGTTTATATGACAGTTAGAAAATGCCAAAATTAACAACGTGTCAGAGATGAATATTAATAACTTCGTCAGAAACATAAACTCATTCAGGCCCTGTCCTTCTGTGCTACAGTTAGCTATAGCTTCAATAGATTAACTTATCGCTAGCGGCTTTACACACCCACCTATCCGAGTTAACTTTAATTGCCGTGAATATAGAATATGCCCACGTTTCCATATAAAATATCCCTGGTGTTTATGATTGTATATGTTGAAACGATAAAACGATATAAAACTGGAACGACCTGCTGGGTTCAGACACTTACTTTGGTATCGGTGCCAGAAGTGAGCTAGCTCGCTGCTAGCCTCCTCGGCTAGCTAGCTTGCTGCTAGCCACCTACGCTAGCGCAGCGGCCAGGACGAACCAGTTTTGACAGCAACGACCGGACACCGCTGCTCAGCCCCTCCGAATCAACGTTCAAGCGGCGAATGAATGGCTAAATAACCGCTCATTTATGGCCGACAACCACCAGGAAACACCATCCTCTTGTCCATGTCGCGCTCAGTTCACTGACCTGCGGCGCAGGCTACCTCTGGTCAGCCTAGCCTTGCCCATCTCCCGCAGGAGGAACTTTAGCAGTCTATCTTGTCAGTCTGGTAACTTCAAGCTAACGCTAGCTAAAACCACGTCGTGCCCGGTTGCCAAGGAATCGATCCAGTTGTACGGGTTTCATCCGCGGACACTGGTCTTGTCATGCCGGATCATGTGGTGACAGCTGCGGCGAAAGTCACATTGTTGTTGCGGGGTTTGTCTGACTTGACGGCTTTAACCCTGCCGAGGCTGTTAGCTCGATTTCGACTCGCAGCTCAAGTCACTCAACAAACCAACCTCCCAGCGCTGCCTTCAGGTGCTGTGGGAAATGTCATAATCACGCATGCGTGCAAATGCACGTTTTCGCTGATGTTGTCTGTGGTGATCTTAAGGCGTGTTTTTGTGTTAACACCACTATAAAAAAGCACCTGCATATGTAAATGCAACAAACTGCAGCCATTAGTTAAAACAGGACCTCTCAGAAAGGATTAATTGCAGAGCCATTTTTTGTATTTATCAGTTTTTGACATGTTTATCTCATAAACTTCCAACTGTTTGACACTGATTAAATATACAATATACAAACAACAATACACACAACCTGCAGTGGTGTCAAGTGTGAGGACCTGAGGTTGTAGTTCACTGAGGGCTGTGGCATCTGCTGATGCGTTCACAGGCCCGGTGTTGACTTCAGAGACAAACTGCAGTCATCTCCACACAGGTTACTATCATAGGCGGACTCATTATGGGGGACAGCCAGCATCCTGTGGGTCCACAGTGGTGGTGGTCTGGTGTAGGGTCTCTGTGTCAGGGTTCACTGTGGGTCAGTCTACTTTTCCACACACACACACACACACACACACAGCCGGGAAAACTATCCGTTGACCGACCTCATCTATGGAGCATTGTTTTGTTGGAGCAGGAAATGGTCCAACCCAAAGTGTTGGCACACAGTAGAAAGGTTACTGTGTTCTAGAACAATGGTCCACAACCTGGACTCTGAGAGCCTCTCGAGGGGTTGAGTGCGGTGTCGCAGGATGTTCTGCTTTTTGTCAGACACCAGTGTCAGTTATGTGAGGTCATCCTGTAACATCAGCACATCAGCCATTCTCACAGTGTGTGTGTAGCTTCTGGTGACTCCACGTTACTTTAACGTGTCAACATGCCCACATTTGCTCATCAGCACTATTTTGTATTTTGTATCTTGCTATTTCTAAAGGTCAGAAACATTTCTGTCTGTTAACAGAGTTTTTGTTTTCTCTCCACAGTCACCAAGTGCCAGAGTCACATGGTTTCTCCTCATAATATTAAGTCTTGACCTTATTGATCAAAGTGCCTCGATATAATGTCTGTTGTGATTCGTCGCCATACAAATAAAACTGATTTGAATTGAACCCAGAGACATTTCAATCATAATCCTAAACTCATGGTGGCATTTGATGAGAAGTCAGACGGTCATGAAAGTTGCGACTGTCTGAACAGAAACCGTCCGTCATCCATCAAGTGGATGTTCAGATATTTGAGAGGAAAAGTGAAAGCGTTGACCTTCTGACTGCACAACGTGAAAGATCAGATGAACTCCAACAAAGGCGTTATCCTCTGGGGACTAAAACCGTCTGTTCAAACTTTCATGACAATCCGTCCTCTGGTCGTTAAGATCTTCCTGTGTGGACTGATTGACAGACCGAAGTGCCAGAAAAATCCCCGTAGCCATTCACCTGACAAGAATCCATGGACAATTTATTCCTGGGTTTAAAGAAGGTCACAAAGAGTAGTCGCGATGTTTCGAGAAGCCATTAGCCTCACAGATCACTGGGACTCACTGGTCGGCACAGGTGCGAGAAGGTTCTCGCTCCAACTTTAATGGTCTCTCTTGTTAAAGCCCTATGAGGCAAATTGTAATTTGTGAATATGGGCTAGACAAATAATTTTTGATTGACTGATTGATTGATATGTCCAGGGTGTAACCTGTCTCTCACACACTCCAGCTCCCACCCACGACCATCCAATCATCAAGTGGTAATGATGATGGATGGACGAAGATGATGAGCTCGCAGTCTGAACTGTTGCTACATCCTGAAGTCTTGAGATTTTCCAGTGAGCTAGATACACTGATCAGTTGCTGCAAGGCAAACATGTATGTCCCCCAGCAGCAAACACCTGATTCACACACACTTGGATGAATAAAGGCATTAGATGAGTCCCGGGGCATTCAGGTGACACCGAAAACCAAGAAAAACCTGCTCTCGTGCACCAGTCCTGGAGCCAATCTACAGCGGCGTGGCAGCTGTGCTGCCTCTGGCAGGGAGAGGAGATAGAGGGAGAGAGAAAACAAAACAGACAATAAGGGCCTTGGGAGGAGGGAGGAAGTGAAAACACAAAAGGGGAAAAGAAAAGAGGAAGAAGGACAAGTAGAGGAACTGAGAAACAGGAACAAGCTGTATAAGTCATCTCCTTCTGCCCCTGACTCGGATCAGTCGCCCAGTAAACACCGACTGCTGTATGAAGTCAGATCTTCTAACGTGTGGCCTCTTTGTTCTCTGTCGTTTGTCCTTCATGGAAAAACCTGAATTATTGCCCACTGCACTGGCCAACATACACACATACACACACACACATACACACACATACAATATTATGATGTTTATTTGTTTTATTTGCTTAGATTGACACTGTTCAGATACAAACAATCCAAAAGTGTGATCTAGACGTGCTGCTGGTTGTGTTGTTGAACTCTGGAGACAGACGCCTTGTGGCCTTGTCGTCACTTCACTATCTGAACCTGGTTTTGGCTGAGCCTTATCATGAAGACTGGAGACAGGGAGAAACGCCGGAGCCCGTCTCTGTCTCTTCACCGCGACAGAATCTGCTCGCAGCTCAATAACCAACACGCCATTTTAATCCAAACAAAACGTCAAATCAATAAGATGCAGTTGCATCGTTTCTCCTGCTTCCAGTCTTTATGCCAAACTATCTGACAACGATAATGACAGGAAGACTGCTGAGTTTGGCCTCAGTGTTTTATGACATACGTCAGCGCGACGGATGCAGCCGCAGGATTCACCAATAGATGGAGCTGTGTGTACAGAATCTGCATATGAAGGAACAAGCAGATGAAGGCGTAAAAGAGGAAAATAAAAAATAAGGAACACAGAGTGACGAGGAGTATGAGAAAAAAAACAACAGAGAAATAGAAACAGAGACAAACATGTTCGTCTTCTGGTCCCTGGTGGTTTGAACTGTCTCCAAAGGCTTTACACGCCTGTAACACACACACACACACACGTGTCCACATTCTGTCAACTCAAAGACCAAAAGTACCAGAGCTGATGCTCACGATGCTGCCGACTCTTTAGACACATGATTTTTTATTTGACCTGCAATCAGTTTGCCTCTTTGTAAACAGGCAAAAGTAAAACAACTGTTCTTTAAAGAGTCATTGATTTCTGTGCAGAGATGAGAAACTGGTGACTCTGATTATTCTTGTAAAACCCGAACTGGAGACAAATAAAGATTTTACTGAATCTGGACACTGTTCAAGTGAGTATAATGAAACAATCCACTGTGAATCACAGTTTTTCTAAAAATAACCAAGTTGAGATTTTCCTTTTCCCTCAGTAACAATTTACAAGACAATCGCTGTGTATTGTGTATTCTGTTTGTGCGTTGATGTTGATGATGTACAAACGATGACAAACGATGACATCCTTACTCAACACACACACACACACACACACACGCAGAACAACCTTTACCCTCCACAACTGCTCTCATTCTCATGCTCTTCAATTCAAATTGGGCCCCACAAAGACCAAAATACAAGAACACAGAGGCACACACAGATGAGCAGGAAGCCACTGGGGCCAAGCTGGGAGGCACAATCGTGCTCTCGTGAGAGGGTGCCTTGTTGACCCTCTATCTGCCGACCAATCAAACTGAGTGATGATCATCACCTGGGCGAGAAGCAGCTTAAAGCGCTTTTATACAACTCTCTCTTCCTGCCAGCGACTGTTTTTCTTTTTCATTTCCACGCTCCTGCATCTGTTGCTGCTGTGCTTTTCTCTCTTTCTCATCTCCCTGCCCTTCGTTCATTTGCGATCTTTTGCGTGTAAACATCTGAACCTCTCCGTTTTCGTTCGTAAGACCCTCATCAGCCGACTGACTGGAGATATGACAGGCGTCTGCAGACAGCACCACGGTATCTGTCATCTACAGCCATCCTCATATTTTGTTTGGCTTGTCAAGAGGCGATTCAGCGTGAAAAACAATGTTTACGCCACTTCATTCGCTTCCAATGAGGCAAAGTGCAGGAGAATGGTCTGGGGGGGGGTGTGTCAGATTGTCCTGGTGTTCGCCATCCATCATCAGCTGCTCTCAGCCCTTTATTCACTTGCCTGCACAGTTAGCACGTTAGCTTGTCGTGACTGTGACCAGTGTGCAATGAATCCTGGGATAGGCAGGTCCAAAATCCTTTACATGTCAAAGGTCACGGTCACACACACACACACACACAAATACTTTTCATCATTATCATCAACGAAATTCACACGGATTCAAACAGTTGGATCCTTTGAAACGTACAACCGGAAACATAAATCATACAAAGTATAAACATTTAACTCCGTGACTCATATGGAAAGATGAAAGATGAAAGAGTGGCGAGTCCTGTGTCATTGAACCATGTGTGTATGTGCAGACAGGATTGTGTGCCCATCTTGTATTCATAGAAAGGAGGCAGGGAGGCAGGGAGAGGACCACGTTGGCTGGTTATTCTTGTCCATATGCCTGTCAGTTACATGTTCACACCTCAACCATCCACCCCCACTCAGTCTGTGTTTCCTTCGTCCTCTGTGCTCACATATTTTTGCGTCCATATAACTGCAGTGTGCGTGTGTGTGTGTGTGCGCGCGTCTGGCTCGGGTAACTAAGTCTCTCGGCCAGAAAACGTCCCGCAGCAAGAATTTGGAGTTGAACGAGTGCCGGTTGCTCCGCCGATACGTGACGCGGTGCCAAAATGGGCAGCATGCAGCTACTTGCGATTAGCGTGGCCCAGCAGTGGCCAGTCGCAGCTGCGCCACTGCCAGAAACCGGCCAAGAGTGCCGAAAAATAAAACCTCCACACCGCCAGAAACAAGTCGGAGATGCTGCAAACAGAAAGCTCAAAACTGCCAATGCCCTGTGAACAATAAAAACCAATCATCATGCCAGTGTTGTTTACTGTCGGCCAACAACGAGTTAGAATTATTATTGTTACTGGATTAACGACACAGTGTCCTGGATTATTAAGTGGGAATTTGTGTGTGTGTGTGTACTATCCTATCTCATAATCATTATTATCTGACCTTTTTCAGCACTGTTAAAATTTGTGAGGATTTGTGACGTCCGGACAAAATGTTTCAGTTAGGCCAAGAAATAAAAAATCTATCAAGCCGTGATCCAAAGTGACGTCGACACAAACGAAACCAAATCCTGAAAACATCAACACTGACAGCAACATAATCCTAGAAATGGAAAAGCATCGTTACTGATGTTCCAGATAGCCACAGGTATCTGAACCCATTGATTTTTTTTATCAGGTTCATAGAGGTCATATCAGAGGGTCGGGACTGACGACCTGAGACCTGAGACCTGAGACCTGAGACCTGAGACCTGTGTCTCCGGCATCAGGCGTTTGTGAGAACATCCCTTTCACCATCTCTCCAGGTGCCACTGCACCGGCTAATAACAGATCAGATCATTCATCTCGTTTCCATCCATCCAACTTTCTCCCTTCCTCACTCATCAGCTCTTTTTCCTCTGAGTGCTCTGGCTCCTCCCTCTCCTCCGCTTCACTTCCCTCTTCCTCGCCATCGTTCCTTTAGTGTTTGGCGGCCTGGTTAACAAGCCATTTAAGCACCCGTCTCCTCTGCACAGTAATCACACATACAACATTCATCCAGGGCTGTCACTCACGCAGACACATTTCCACTCCCACTTCCCTGCTCTCCCTCCCACTTCTCCTCATCTCCACCACCATCCTTCCTCCTCTCCTCCCCACGCTCCTCTTTCTGTCTGCATCTCGCATTCTCTCCCACTTCCCCCGCGCCCTCTCACCCATTCACTCGCCTCCTCCTCTGTTGCCATCTGCGAACATAGAAATAGCGAGATATCCTCGCTGCTTTTCATGGGATCGACTGGGACTCAGACTGTTTATCAGTACATGGAGATGTGACGTGCAGGATCTGCTTATTAACACTAATTTGCTGTGATTCAGACGTGATGATGCACTCTGATGCACAAATATGTCCCTCACGTTTAAGGACCAACCCGAGAGACTGTGCTTTGATTTGGGTGAATGTGAACGTTGCTTGGTTGCCTGCAAAGTCGATGGTTGACGCAACTGACAACAGCACCTTGAAAATGGAAACAGCAAAACGTAGTTCACAGCAACGCCGGGATAATCAAACAAAAATCTCCATCAGGTTCAGTATGGTTTGGTCAAAGTATGCAGAACATGACACAGTACTTTCCTGTAATGTTTTAATAATAATAATAATGACCTCTGACCTTGGGGCGTGTCATGATAACACAGTGATGTGTCTTCTCCAAACTATTAACATGAAGTTAAAAGCCACTGTGTGAAACTCATTAGTGGACCTAAGGGACAAACAGTTTGCATCGTGCATCGGAGGCGACATCGTTCAACCCCGCGCTCCATTACACCGTCACCATGATTCATCACGACAGACGCGTTTCCACTGTGAGTGCAGCAGCACAGTGCTTAACGTCAGTCCAGCTGATGCTTGGCACTGCCCGTGGTGATGTGAGGCTTGTGTTGTGTTGTGTTGTGTTGTGTTGTTTTGTTTTGTGTTGTGTTGTGTTGTGTTGTGTTGTGCTGTGCTGTGTTGTGCTGCTCGACAGCGGAACCAATGTCATTGAGCTGGAGATGAACAGCTCTCGAGCCGACAATGTTTCCTCAGGCAGCAAATACTGAACGTCACGTTTAGTGTTAATGGGCCCATGACTTCTGAGCAGCCATGTTTTCTCTGTCTCTGATATCAGCAACATATCGATAATCACTGTTTATGTTTATAACAGCGTGGAAATGTTAATAGTGCAGGATAAACACTGCTGAATGACAACCAACACTGGCTGTTGAATATGATGTCAGCTTCTGTTACTATTATAATTATTCATTATGTTATTTACAATGAAGAATGAGCACTGATGGTTAAATTCTACACCCAAAAATAATTAAACTTCAATATATTTTTGTTTTGCCATTATTTATAGTTATGTATAACAGGGTTTATTCTTTGACTACATCATATTAAGACTCAGTTATAGTTACATTTAATTGTCAAATGCCTGATAACAACAACAACTCAGGAAATCAGTGTCAATAAAAACAATAGGCATGTATGTGTGAACGGTATATCGGCTCATACACTGATATGGGAAATGATTTTACATCTTTAAATCAGTGAAGCCCCATAAAAGATTCCACATTATTCAGGCTCAGTGAAGGTTATTTTTTCTGCTCCTGTTGTTGAGTGGACTCAGACTCACTCTAATTGGTTGAAACGTCTCGTTAGAGTCACCGCGCAGATGAGTGAGAGGAAATAAGCCTCACTTCTTTTTCAGTTATCGCCTTGTCACTGATCAGCGTGAGGGCGCATGAGTACACAAACGCAGTCACATACGGTTACGCTCTTTGCTGTGCGTGTGCGTGATTGTGAGTGCATTTGGGCACGTGTGTGCGTCCATCTTAGCCCATTAGGAAGTGAAGCATTGATTAACTCTCATGCTGCCCGACTGGCAGTTACACAAACATCAAGCAAAAAGCAACACTGCGTCACAACTCTGTCGTCTGCTCCGTTCTCTGACTCAGCTGTGTCAGTGTGTGTCAGTGTGTCGGTGTGTGTCAGTGTGTGTCGTTATGTGTCGGTGAAACGCAGGACACTGAGCAGGGCTCAGACAGTGATGGGAGAGAAATACTTGTCTCGGGCCCACTCTAACTTTATACTGGTCATCACAGCTACCAGGAAGGTGTTGCCTCTAGCTCCTCCTGGTGGATGTCAGGGGGGTGACGGCGCTCTGTGGTTGTAAAGTGGTACACGTGTAGAACACTGTGATAATGAGTCTGAGCGATCTTGGCGAGCAGCTGTTGAGAGTAATTAGTATTTCATCTCGGAGAGGGGAGCACTGCGAATATTCACACTTTGATCAACGCAACCGGCCCATCTCCTCTCATTCCTCGCATTCCATTCTCCCCTCTTCTCATTTAGCCCCCCCCCTCCTCTCTCATTTGTCTGCACTCCCCAAAGGAGCAGGAGCACTTTGCATTCTGATGGAGGAGGCATCCCCGTCCTCAACACCCCCCCCCACCTTGTTTCTTCCTCTCTCTCTTGTTCTGTCTGTCTGTCTCATAGGGATGATGACTGTGTAACAACAACGTTCAGGCAGTGTGATAATATCTGTATCTGCCAAAGGCCAAAAGGATAACGGTCAAAGCAGCAGCAACGACGACAACAACAACAACAACAGCAATACATAGCAACAACAACAACTATCACAGGAGCAGCAGCAACAACAACAACAACGACGACGACGATGTTGCCTCGCATGTCTCTGAGTTTCTGCTGACATGTTGGAAACTTTACATGACTAAGTACTTTTTTTAAAACGTCATGCAGTTTTTACTTGTTCACATTAATTAAAGCGACAGATGAGTCGTAACATGGTGACTGGATATTATTGACAGTCAGGTTGACCTCTTGGCGTCTTTTCATCTGTCTGTGTGCGATTCTCTGTCAAACTGAGTCTGAACGCGTCAGCTGAGGAGACCTGTGATTTGTTGTACACGAGGTAAAGCAGAGAGACAGGCAGTCAGGGCGACAGCAGACACAGACTGACAGAAAGCCGAGACGCAGACAAAGCGTTTTTTTTTTTTAAGGAAAAATCATCAAACGTTTCCTGTTTTCATTCTCCTGATTAAAGAGTGATATATGCTGCATCTGAAAAAACAACGCAAAGCAAACAAACAGGGAAAAGAAAAGATCCAATCGGAGAGGGAGAAGATGAAAATAAAAGGAGAGGGATGAGAACTGATGTTCTTGCCTGATGATGTTCATGAGATTGTGTCTCAGCTGTTTGAGAGCTGAAAGCCGCTCATAATGAACCAGGGAGCCTGTGGACCACAACGTGAAGTGACACGAGCTGTGAAGCAGTGTTTCTGTCCCCAGGCCAATATCAGCTGTACTAATCTGCTGACTCATGCTCGTGTGAAGAAAACAGCAGGAATAACAGAGACTATACATCATCTCTATAAACTAATGACAATTAAAAACTAAACAAAACGTGTGCCTCAAACGCATCATTCTCACTTGTTTAGTTCACTGGCCCTGGTTTAGATTTTGTTTTACTGTGTTGTATTGTTATAATCTTGTTTTATTGCTTTTAATTTGTGGTAAAAGCACTTTGTAAACTCTGCTTTTGAAAGGACTTGTTTAATAAAGTAAAGTTGTCATATTTCATTGGTTAAAAGAACAGAGGCTTCATTTTGTTTTGTTGACTAAGCCAAGATTTCATAAAATTTATATCTATTCCCTTTTTTGTTGGAAAATCGAATATTATATCAATATATCAACATATCACTGCAAAAAAACCCTGTCCTGTTTCACTGTAAAGTACGTGTCTGTACTTACTTATATATATATATATATATATACGTCGTTTACTGCATCAAGACGAGCTTCCCAACCCGTCACTGCAAAGTAAAGTCTAAACTTTACTTTTCATCAGCGTGATGGAATAAAACCTGCACGACAAACATGTTTTCCCACATGGAAACACACGCTGGGAACAGACCTCAGGCGGAGTGAGGTTTGAACATAAGCACACACCCCCTCCGGTAGTGCAACCACCCGTGCAATGTTAAATCACACCTGAGGCAGGTAAAGCCTCACCTGAACCCCCCCCCACCCAAAAAAAAATAAAAAAAAGATTAAGAAGCATTAGAGCGAACCGCAACATGGAGGCAGAAACACGCCACGGGGTTTCAGCTGGATCCAGGTGTGATGCCCGACCGCCTTGTCTTCAGCTATTTGGCCTTTTCCTTCTTTGTTTATTAACATCTGCGTCTGCCATCACTGAGAGCTGTGACATCTCCTGCAGCCAGATGTTTGTGTTCTATCTCCTGCTTCCTGGCTGCTGTTTAGACATTTTCTGTCCTATTTTTCAAACAAGGCCACAGGAAGTAGTTTTCCAAAGTGACTTGTTTCAGAGGTCGGTGCACGTTCCGGTCGAGCCGCTCAGCGCATTGTTTAAAAAAAAAAAATCAGGTCATAGCTCCGCCCTTGCCTGGTAATAGAGCAGCATATCAGGAAGTGGTGGCCTCATTTTCACTGTGCTGTAATTATCGATTTTATGTCAACTTCATTCACACAACAACTGGACACAACACTCGGACCCATTTTGGGGTTGAGATTGAAATGGTGCATTGCGGCACCTCAGCGTTCTGGGCAGGATGTGATGTCATTGTGGCACCAACTTTGTTCCTACCTGTTTATTATGCTGTTTTTTTAAATGCACATCGCTATGGTAACTGAGCAGCAAGATTTATCCAAATGAAAGAAATAACTGACGAAATAAACAACAACATTAAAACCAGCAACTAACTAATTACTGTTGTGACAGATGTGGTGTGTGTGTTTAATTTAATCAAACCATTAGGCCACGGAAAATAAGAGAAAATACAAAATAATAATCATCGTTTAGTGACGACTGTGAAAACAGGTCATGAACCTGGTGTTACTACCACATCTGTCACAACATTATAATCACTGAAGAACACTTCAGACCAACAAAAACACTTAAACAGGAGCTTTTTTTCCCTGCAACAAAAAGGAAAAGTGCAACTGATTTCTGAATGTGACTTTTCACAAAGCGTTCTGTTTTGTTCTGTTTGTCGCTGTGTCAACAGTAGAGGGGCTTTGGTTATGACAGTTTCCATAGTGCACTTTTATTCTAGCGCAGGCAAAAAAAACCCACAATGTACAAAAGGAAGGGAAGAAAACATTTTTCCTTTAGATTATAGGTTGTGTTGTGTTGTGAGATGCACACAAAGCCTTATTACACAACACAATGTGTGTGTGTGTGTGTGTGTCCAATTACTGAATACATGAACATTAATGTGTGTGTTTGTGTTTCTTATATGTTTGTGCGAATCAGCTGATGCTTGTTTCTTTGCCTTTAATTTTCTCTTGGCTTTGTTTCTGCGAAAGTGTGTGTGTGTGTGTGTGTGTGCGTGTGCGTGTGTGTGTGTGTGTGTTTGAATCCATACGAGACGAACATACACATGAACACACATTCTACTCTTTATTCAACACACATTTCAATAACATTGTTCCTCCAAGGTCTCACACAACACACACACACACACACACGTACACATTTGTAAACACATTGAACACAGCCTAAGACCACTGACACTGAAAAGTGAAGGTGTGTTCAGGTTAAACAGGAAGTGGATTGTACAGATGGTGAAAATGCGTATAAAAGTAATTTATAGAAAAACAAACAGAGCTGCCAGATAGGGAGGTTTTTTTTAATATTGCCTGAAGCATCTGTAATATTTCCTCTTATTTCCACTTCATGTCCGATGTAAAGCTGCTCAAGTTATGTTGTTGCTTTAATGTGCTAATAAAAAAAACATCATCTGCCTTGTAGCTAATTTAAAGAAATAAATCAATAAAGTTATTACTATGGGAAATAAAGTGGAACTTGATAAACACCCCTCTGGTTACAAGACTGAACCTCAACCAGTGGACTCCACGAACACAGATCCACATTTACACCTGAAGCCAAAACCTCAACCACCACAACCAAACGCTGCACCTCACATCGCAAACGCACCTCACATCCAAAACCTGCAAACAGCCGCAGAAGACAAGACGGCACAGCGTGATCTCACGCGGCCTGAACGGTCCTCACCCTCAAGGTCTTACCTGTCACACACACACACACACACACACGCACGCACACACACGCACACACAGTGTGGCCGCACTGAACATGACACTGTGAATGAAAATCGATAACACAAGTTGAGTATAATTGAAAGATTATGTGCACATGCATGTACATGATATGTGTGTGTGTGTGAGTGTGTGTGTGTGGGGGGGCATGTATGGTGGATAGATACAGGTAATTGAATGTGTGTGTGTGTGTGTGTGTGTGTGTGTCTTTACAGTGACGAGATAGAAGTAATCTGTATAAGTGCTGCTCCGCTCCTGAACCCTTTAAGGGGTCTTGTCTGTGGAGATTTACGTGTATGTGTGTGTGTGTGTGTGGCTGCGTCTGACTGAACGGGTCTTTCAGACGCACTCAAACGCCTCTTTAAACGGGCTTTACATCAGGACCCCCCCATCAGAGTCAGACTCCATTAGCAAAGTCCTGAAAAGACGAGCCCGCGTCTCCCGTTCTGCAGTGAAAGTCATAAACACGTCACCTTTGCGTAAGGCAGCGACTGATGTTTTCTCTCATGATGTTTATATCCATATGTTTATTTCGGCCTATTCATCAAATGTATTTCCTCGTATCCGTGGTAACTCCCCCCCCCCACCCCCCCCCAGTTGAAACTCCCGTTTGGATTCAGGACGTATAAACGAGGCAAACATAAACTTTTGAAAGCGACCCCAACCCTTCTGTCGTACCCACGTGTCGGTGACAGAGCCACAGACGAGTCAACAGATCCACAGACGAGTCAACAGACAGGAAGTATCAGTTGTTTTGTCAGATGGATGAAACCTTGTAGCAGTTGTTTTTCCTCCCTGTGTTTTTGGCTGCATATTCATGTGTCGCTTCCAACCTGTCCACCAGCAACCTCTCTGTTTGTTTGTTTGACTGTGTGTGTGTGTGTGTGTGTGTGTGTGATACAGGTCACAGAGTGTCAACAATGGAGAGAGATAAGTTCCACTCGAATGGTTCACCACCTCTGCTGCCTCCGTCTCCCTTTTATCACTCCATCCATCCATTTTCCTCCCCCTTTCCTCTGTCCTCTCTCCCTACACTCTCCCCACGTCTCACTTGACACTGCTGTATTTTACCACCTACTCCACAACTCTCTCTCTGTGTGTGTGTGTGTGTGTGTGTGTGTGTGTGTGTGTGTGTGTGTGTGTGTCCGACTGGCTCGAGGCGTCATACGCCCATTAAAAAGTTGCGAGGTCCAAAGTTCCATCACTACAATCTCAAGCCCAATGTCAAAGGAGTGGAACGCTACAGGAAATGAAGGTAAAGGACGTCTGGTCAAAATCTCTCCTGGTGGTCGAGGAGCACTCTTCAGCTTTGAGGTCCAGGGTTCAGTCCTCAGACGCCACGCTGAATGTTTAAGTGAACACTTAAAGGGTCAAATGTCGTCTTGCAACGCGTGTCGGGGTTTTCGGAGGATGCTGTGACGTTTTGAGGATGAAGGTTTGATCTTTATTCGTCTCGGTGAACAAAGGTCTGAAGAAGCCAGCTCAGAAGAGTTTGAACAAAAAAACTTCAGTCGCTGCTGGAAAAATGAAATCCCCAAGTAAATGACTGTATTTTATATCTGACTCGCAAACTATGCGGCAATGGAACTAAGTCAGAGGGTCACTGAGAAGGTCTGACGTCAAGAGGTTGATCATCATGAAACTCACGAGTCCAGTGTCCAGGAGAAGAAGGTCAGATCCTGAAAGTCAGCTTGTGATGGAGGCTCATGAAGTTTTGCCTTCGATCCTCAGGTGCCGGATTTTAAATGCAGACGCAAAGGATCAAGGACTTTCCATTCATCCACTGCTGTACATCTCACTGAGCGGCTCCAGCCAATCACAGCTGACCCAAGGTGAGAGGTGGGGCTTAAACCTGCAGAGGTCATCGGCCTCTCACAGAAAAAAATCCCTGTAATAATAAGCTAGGCTTAAGGTTACGGTGAAGGTGAAGTACAGAGTAGTTATTGTTAAGGTTAAAGAGTGAGTCTCCAGAAAACAAGTGTGTGTGCGTGTGTGTGTGTGTGTGTGTGTGTGTGTGTGATACAGGTCACAGAGTGTCAACAATGGAGAGAGATGAGTTCCACATGAACGGTTCACCAGCTCTGCTGCCTCTGTCCCTCTCTTATCCATCCCTCCATCCCTCCATCCATCCATCCATCCTTTACCCATTGTTGCCGTTTTTGCTCTGTCTCTACCTCTTTTTATTATTCGGCTCCATATCTTGGATTTTCTCGGCCCACTTAACCTTTCTCACCTTCCATCTTCCTCCTCCTGTCTCACTCGTCTCCTGCTTAGTTTTCACTTTGTCCATTTTTCCTCTCCCCTTTCACAGCGGCTTTCTATTATTCATTTTCTCTCTCTGGTGTCATACAATCTCCTCTGCCGACTCTAATCTCTTTTTTCTTGCATTCTTTGCACATCCTCCATTTTTTTTTATTTCCTTCAGCGCTTTTTTTTTTTTTTCTTTCTCAAGTCTCACATCGATTTGATTTTTACGCAGGCGTATGCAAGAGGCTGCCGTCTGATTGTCATCGGTCTCCTCAGCGGCGGTGTCTCCCTGAAGGAAGTGTATCTCTGTGTCATCTGGCCTCGCTGAGCCTGACAGTGGATATCAGAGGAGGATTCTGGGATACTCATGTTGTGCTGATATAAGACAGCTGCAGTTGTTGTTAACATACAACTATAATACAAATATACAGAGTCGGTTCATTAACATATCCAGTTTTGACTTGGCTTTACACTCTAATATGCTGCCCCCACTGTTCATGTACATGTACTACAGCACATCGTCCACAGCGGCTGCTTCATACAATCACTTCTACTCCGACTACTTCTACTTCTACTTCTACTACTACTTCTACTTGAAGCACACGACTACAGAAGCTGATTGTAAAATCATTTTTTTTCTATTGATTAGTTTGTGATTGGCATCATTAACTGTCCCTCATCACATGTCATGTCTCACCTGTACCTGAATCCACACAGCTCCATCCACACAGCCTCCATCCACACAGCTCCATCCACACAGCTCCATCCACACAACCTCCATCCACACAACCTCCATCCACACAGCCTCCATCCACACAACCTCCATCCACACAACCTCCATCCACACAACCTCCATCCACACAACCTCCATCCACACAACCTCCATCCACACAACCTCCATCCACACAACCTCCATCCACACAACCTCCATCCACACAACCTCCATCCACACAACCTCCATCCACACAACCTCCATCCACACAACCTCCATCCACACAACCTCCATCCACACAACCTCCATCCACACAACCTCCATCCACACACACACACACACACAACATCTTGATCAAGACAGACAGCTCTGCTCATTCCCTGCCACTTGATCCTACAGCAAACACAGCAGAAACCCGAGTCCTTCATTTACTCTAATCTCACCAGTAGTGTGTATGTGTGTGTGTGTGTTGGCATGTGTGTGTGTGTGTGTGTGTGTTGGCGGCTGTTCCAGTCTGCTGAGGTAAAAATCAAGTGCCCCCGAACTCGTTCAAATATTTGAAGTCAAAGTGACATTGTTAACACAGGGAGACGGGAGTCTGGCTGCTGGAAGATGGAAACGTCATTCTCTTTCTTGGAGTCATGTTTGAAATGTACCAGAATATACCAGACTCCTCAGCAGGAGGTCTCGCTTTACCCTTCACACCTTCACGTACACATCTCTGTTCCAGCCGCAGAGCAGACCGGGGCTTTTCTACTTCCAGCAAGGCCTCGCGTTCACGCCGTCGTATTTTTATGATTCATCGCGGCTGTAATCTTTTAGCATCTAATCAGGAAAAGCATCACAGCCGTTTTGATAATTGCCTTTGCTTAGACAACAGAACAAACATGCTGAGACGCTGCATGGAGAACGAATGTAAATTCCAACAGGCCAGCAGGGACCTGCTCTGCAGCACAAAGATGAAAGTGCAATGATGCGACAGTAACAGATACAGACGGCAGCAGCGTGCCATGGTGCTGAGATGAGTTTCTCCTGAACGATGTGCAACCTCCAGATGAACTGATGGTTCATCGTCATGTCTGCAGCCCAGCAGGGATGAAGCACGCAGGAAACATCTTAAACTCATGATGAACATATGTGATACGTAATGTTTTCATGACTCAAGTGAGATCTTCCCTCCTTCATCCACCCTGACTTCCATTTATATCTATAGCCTGTCTCTCTGCACCGCTTGCATGTGTGTGTCCTCCACGGTGCACACACACACACACACACGATGCCTTGTGCTGAAGTGTTAATGTTCATAGGTGTGATTAACACAACGCCACATGGTCTTAGGGTGCTAGCCAAACTGCTAACAGCTCTGCTGTGTGTGTGTGTGTGTGTGTGTGAGGATGAAACAGAATGCGAGCAGGGGTGTGTGTGTGTGTGTGTGTGTGTAAAACTTTATTCAGCCCTAAACTAGGACAGTTAAAGATGCAGGAGGCCACTTTACAGCATCACTGATTGCTATTGTTATTCTTTTTATGTTGATGATGTGCGATGTGATGTTGAAGCAAATTTTCAATTATCCAGATGAGGCAAACTGTGATTTGTGAATATGGGTTATAAAAACAAAATCTGATTTATTGATTGATATACACAAGCCACTTTAGTGTGAAGGTGTGAATGCGTTTCATTTGAAACACAGAGTAAACGCTTGTTATCCCCTTCATATCCTGCCCGTCTGAGTCAGTGGTTTCTGTGACTCACCTGCCTGAGTCACCTGTGTCTTGCTGTGTTGTGAGAAACTGTGGTCAGAAATCATTTAGGCACAATGTCGGAGTTAGATTCACAGAAACCAGCTTTTCTCTCACCACATGCGAAATATGTGAATAGAGGAATAACAGCTTGAGCGGCGCCAAACAGGACGAGAGTGCTAATACTAATACTAATACTAATACTAATACTAAAAATAATACTAATAATACATGCTTATGTATTCTAAGCATCATATAAGATCCCATCTTGTAGAAAATTAACCCAAGATGAATTAAAATATTCCTTTAAAATATTCTGCTTCCTTTCCCAAATTCAGTAAATAATTTAATCAATTCCACCTGCGCCTGTATTAAACAACAGACCGTGTTACCTGAGAGTAACCAGATGGATTATGCTGATGATTACACTGCAGCGGAATACATTTCAGAAGTTACCTCCCCGACCCACATCACATCAATCTACAACGCCCAAGGCTCCAAACTCATTAAGCCCTGGGAAAGTTCTCTCATCGAGGCAGAAAGACACGTGCAGAAGACATAAAACAGTCGGGTAAACACAACTTTGAATCTCTCTCGCTGCATAAGTAACTGTCAGTTGCTCTCCATCATCATAACTGCTTACTAATTCACCTAATTTTTTCCCACTCCCCGTAGCAATGAGCAACTCGCGAGTGATTAGTTCATTTGCAACTCATCTCCTCTGCGAATGGGGTCATTAGGAGATGTGATGTCATGTCGTCTGGATGCCACCAGATGCCAGGATGTGGTGAAGAGCCGCACAACACTGGACACAGCGATTTGTTTTTCTCCCATTCAGTGGTCTGCTGAGTGGAGGTCCATTCTCACAGCTTCTACACACAAATATCATCTGCTTGAATAAGTCGAAACAAATACAAATTGTTTTCTGAGTCTGATTTGTCAGATTTATTTATTTTATTTATTTATTTGGTCTATCCACTAATCACAAGCCTAATGTCCCACGTACTCGCAATCCGGGAGCCAACCAGAGCGCACAATCAGTCAGTCGGCGAGCTGCAACACTGTGGTGACAGGGAGGAGAGAAATGCTCACAGTCGCAAACACATGAACTCTGCAACGCCTGCAAGTGTAATCTGAGCTTCAGCCAGCATGGCCGATAAACGAGTTGTCATTACGCAGCACTGCTTACATTTCCCATCCCAAATTCATCTCTCATCACATCCCAAATGTGTTGATGCACTCACGTCACACAGGCTGAGGTCCAAGTGTGTTTTTCTTTGACTCTACATTGGTTTTGCCAGGTCCCAGTCATGGTTTGGTGCAAAACAGAATTACTGACATCATCTACAACGGCCTCCATATTTCACAGCACCGCAAATACCCAGGCATCTCAGTAATGAGATGGGAAACGACTGAGGTGATTTATTTTTAGGTTGCTTGACGCGTTCAGATTCAAGAAGAGTCCGAAGTCCTCTGCAAAGTTGGGCCGTGATGTTGATCTTCAACATTTAGATTCCACTTTCTGCAGAATGAAATGAATCTCGATCGCTAACTTCTTGTGTTTAAACGTCATCAAACGTCACAAGAGCGGAAAAATCTCCTTAAAACAAAATATCAGAAACTTCTGTCCAAACTTCCTGCAAAGAAATGTGTTCAAAGGATTGGCTCCATTCCTCACACAGTGGCGACGGCTCCAGTTTCCATGAACGCAGCTCCCTGCTGCCACAGGAAATGACACATGGCGACTCGGCAGCAGTGCAGCCAAAGAGCGCCGGCATCTGAAATTATTCTAAAGCGATAGTTGCGGAACAAATGCGGAAAAATTACACCCTGGGAAATAAGGTCCCGAAAGGATTTGACAACTCGGGCACAGACACAACCAATCAGAGGACACCTATTCTTATAAAGACAGACGGACGTCTCTGACACGTGACAGGGTTCACATCCCGAGTCCTGGTTATGGTTGGATTTACTGCAGGTAACAAAAATAAGAAAAATGTTTGCCATTTTAATTAAATATTAAAATAAATATGTGATTTACCTGTGCTTTAAAGCCATTTTCATCAACCAAGGCCAAATAGTTTTTTTTACTTTTATAATCCATTCAGTTCAAATATTTGTTAGTTGGCAGGTACTTAATTTCTTTTAAAAAAAAGCCTATGCCTAAATGTCTCTGTGAATTTAATTTGGATTATTTTACTGTTTTGATTTTTGTATTTATTGTATTATAAAAGTTAATTTCATCAGTATAGTTTGTCTTGGGTACTGGGTTCTTTATGGGGTTGAGTTTTACCTTATTTTATTTTATATTTCGTATCTGACAACTACTTCTGTCTTTTGACTGATCGCATGTGTGTCGTATTCTGAGAGACGGATCTGTGGAATGAAGGACTCAGCCTGACTGCTCTGACTCGTCTCTTCAAATATCTGTCTTTTTAAATGAATGTGTGTGTGTGTGTGTGTGTGTGTGTGTGTGCGTGAGCAGGCATTGTTTTATTTTAAAAAGCAGAGAGCAGAACTGTGAGGAGCTGATGCTGCTTGGAAAAGGGCAGTTGCGTAAAAGTGAGGAGGCCTGTTGTATAAAAATCAGCCACAGAAAGTACAAGAGAAGCAGCGTCTCATTCTGCTCTCACTGCATTTAGATTGCCTCATTTGCACATGAAATGAAGTAGCATCTTGTAGCGGCGTAAGTGCGACGTATATTGCTCTGATCAATTAATTTACATTGCAGCACGTGGTGCAGATAATCGTAAAGGGCCTGTAGCCTGTGAGTAAATGTGGTCATTCTGCATATTTCTCAGTAATCTGGAAGCTTAAAAGAATCTGTCACACCATGACGTGACAATATGTTGCATTAAACCTTTAAATGTAAAATGCACCAATCAGTAAGCAGCATTAAATCCCATGCTGTCCTGATCTCTGTTCCCATTGGACTTATTCTATCTGTCCCACAACAATGCCCCACTCATCCAGTGTCGCCATGGTTACCAATGAAGCCCATTATCCGGCTCCCATGCCTCTTTGCACGCCGGGTGACTCTCGACAGTAATGGACAGCGTGTGTATGTAGATGTTAACATTTCACATCAGGACTCGACCTAATGAGCATCACCAGAGTCCGGCCGAGTGAACCAGTGTGGCCAGTAATTGAACCAGTGACCTTTTTAAGTGTTATCTTGAGGAGGTGGGTGGGTGAGTCAGGGCCCGAGGCTGATCACACTGTGCAGCGCTGAGACCAAAACAAAATCAATATGTGGCTCGGGCAGTGGGACGGTGGGAAGGGGTTTCTCTGAAGGACCTCTGAGGAACTGCTACCAACCAAACACACACAAGCCACTGAGAGACGACATCACTGAAAGGACAACAGATCAAAACTCGGCAGAGTTTGCTGCCACACACTTTCCTCACTTTGTTAAAGCAACACTATGCATGAATGTTTTATCCCGACAGTCAGTGTCTCCAACGGCCACAGACTCCCAGAGTGAAGGTGAGCTGTCCCAGTTCTGTGCAGTCACAGCTCGGTCTGATCCCAGAGATAATTATCACTTCTGTCTACAGAGGGCGCTGCTGCTACTGCTCAGCAACATTACTGCAAAAACAATATCACAAATTATAAATATATCTTAAAAACATGATATTTAATCGATGAATAATCTTGTCAGATGTCTGGTTATGAGTTTTCTGTTATACTGTTCTGTCTAAAGCGACGCTGACGCTACGTCTCTGTTGGTTCCGAATGAAACGTCTCAATAACAACCACATGGTTTGCCGTGAAATTGGCTCCAGATATTCAGATCCTGCTGCTTTAATTGGATCACATTCAAATGAGAAAATCAGACAGCAGCTAATATAGAGCTTCAGTTAAAGCTCCCGCAGCATCCGTTTGGCAAATATAGAACTACTGGAACTTTTCCTTTGCATCTTCTAGCCACAATAAAACAACAAAGTAGTAACAAAGTGGTTTGTTGCAGATATTTGTTGTTAAAGTGCTGAATTCTCTGCAGCTCTGAACGTTTCCACTTTATTTTCCTCCTGATATCCTCTGCTCTCCTCTGACTAACTCCCTCCATCTGCTCCTCTCCACCACCGCGTGCGTCTCTTACAATATGGCGTCCTGACCACGTCTCTGTCCGTCTCCTGGAGCTGGTCATTTCTGAACATATCGATGCCATCTGGTGGACGCTCCGCTGCAGAGGGACTCAGCATATACAGGACACGTAAGAGCATTCAGTTTTAGCACGAGTGGCCCCAGCAGGGGGCAACGGCTCTATTCCTGCCACTGTCACTCTTCACTCATCGCTGCTTAATGCTTATAGCTTAGTTCTCATTTTCAGCTTTTTCAAAGAAATAGCCTCTCTCCTGCACTACACATGTATGATATACCTACATACCTACCTCTTCTATCAGCACCAATAATAAAAGCAATAAAAGCAATAATAATGATAATAATAATAATAATAATAATGATGATAATAATAATAATAATAATTGATGACTGCTCTCTAATACGTACTCAGTCATCATTTACTGAACCATGTATTTCGATCTCGAACTATAAAAACCCTTTAAACCTCTAACTGCACGTTGCTTACGTCCACAAAATATTCGCTGTGACTTTAGCGTCATGGCCCTTCGAGGAATAATTCGTCTTTCATTCGCCTTTCTTGCAGCTGAAACAGTTTCATAAAATCCAATAAAGACTCTCCGCAGCAATCATGCCGGACACGTGTGATGTATGTGCTAAGGTGGTCTGTAATCGCCGCTGCCGCCGCTGAACAGCTCCGCTTCAGCTTGTTCTTAACATTTTAATTAGCCCTCACATTAAACTGCTGAGAAGTACAGCATTTCTTACTGATGGAGAAAGGAACATGAAGCTGCGGCGAAACACACACACACACACACACGCACACACAGAGAACGCGAGGCGTGCTGAAATAAATATCAGAGAAATCAGTCATTTTCCAGGTCTGTCGAAAAGTCCAGCAAGTTTTAATGAATTAACTTTTTTAATTGGGCTGTGTTTTGACAACCTCACGTCCCGTCTGAGCTGATGCAGTTTCGACACTCGCTCGTGGCTCTGGCACATCCACGGCGTTGTGTACTTCTGAAAAGCTACTTCATCAGCCCACTCAATTAGATTCATTTATGTACAGAAGTTTTAATTAGCTCAGTTTTTCCTTAATCGGCGCCTTTTGACAAAGCAATAAGAGAGATCAGATCAGATAAAGAGAGGGGGGTGGGGGTGGGGGGCCTGTCTTTCAATGAGTTGTCATGTCTTTGCCGGATCCTAATCAAGCGGCTGCACCTGCTGCTCGCTTCTACACCGTGACTCCGTCAAACATCAAAGATACTCAACGATAAATACAAACAGTGCCACACGCAGGACAAAATAACAACAACGCTGCCGCAATCCGTTGCCATGGTGAAACAAAGCTTCACCACGTCTCACACCGGAGAAGTTCTCACACCGTCTGACACAGACGTTTGAAAACAGTGGTAATGTGTGGCATGCAGTTTCACACCTTGAGCTTTTCTTTATCGCAGTCATTTATTGTTTGTACTTTTCAGACCATGTCTTTATACTCTAAGTGTGCTCGTATTACTTTACTGGAAATTGTCTTGGAGCACTTTATATATACAGGGGGTCCTCGAGTTACGACGGAGATCCGTTCCTGAGAATGTGTCGTAACCGAATTTCGACGCAAGTCGGAACATACATTCATATGTAAGGTAGATACTAAGTTGTGCCACTAGATGTCGCTATAACACCACGCTAAAATAAGACTGTGGTGAAATGCCTTTTGTCCCTCTTGTCCCTCTTGACACACCGTAGGGGTTGATATCGCGAGTGTAATGAGCATTTCCTTTAGATTTCTGATATCAACCGTGTAGACCCTGTGTTGTGAATAAACCTACGGTATCGCCACGATCCCGAACCCATCTGTGTCCGTGTGCATCTCCTTACCGGCTGCCGCTGCACCCCCCGCCAGCCATCCATTTCACATAAGTAAACACAACGCAGAGTAGCCTAGCTGTGCTGTGGAGGTGTTGGTGAGCCGGCACCAACTAGTTCCCGTGCGAAGTCTGTACGTATTTACGGGGCAAACCGCTTAAACCGAAACAAGGAAGTTCATGGGAGGTGTGTCGTAACCACGAAAACATCGTATCTCGAGACCGTCGTAACACGAGGACCCCCTGTAATTGTGTTTCTTTTGGATGGACCAGGTCAGAGCAAAGAGAGAAAAAACAACTGGTACAGCTCAAACTCAAACATCAGTAATGAGCAGGAGCAAACAATGTGAATATGCTATGAAGGTTTTTTTTTTCTTTTTTTTTTTTAAAGAGGTACGTCTTTTGGACGATGATGAGCAGGTCTTATCACACGAGCTGCGAGTCCATTTCAATTCAGCATCCAGCACAAAGAAAAAAGCGACAGCTTTCACTCGGCCTGAGAGCGCAGTGGAAATTGGAAAGCTTAATTGGGGAGATGGCATCTTGTTAATTGAATTAGCAGCAAAGAGAAAAAAAAAAAGAAACCGCCAATTCAGGACAATGTCATAGAGTGACATTGAGCGACTGGGAGGGAAAGTGAAGAGGAAGAAGAAGCGGAGTGGGTGAGTGGATAAGAGGACTCTTCTGTCACAGTGAATGACTTGTTTAAAAGGAGATGGACAATGGGGACAAAAATAAAATGAGACGCTAAGTGGAGAGAAAAAAAAGAACCGAGGTTCAAAAGAGGGTCTCGCTTACGAAAACCTTAATCATACAAACGGTACAGCGTCTTCATACGTCAGTGTAAGGAGCTGCTGCTGGGGTCACAGAGACCAGAGGTCACTGAGGGTCACTGAGGGTCACCGAGACCGCTGATCTCAGATCAGAGCTCCGACTTCCTGTTTGTTAAAGAAGCGACATGAAAACGAGACATATCTGGAACCAACCGGCAGGAAACGCGGTTTCGGACACTGTTTTCAGTTCTTTTCAGACTTTTTCCCTTTGTTAATGAGTTTTTTTTAAAAAACCCTCATTAACTGTTTGGATTGCGTCATATATTTTTTTTTTGGGTGTTTAAACGTTTGTCTTGTTGAAAAGACAAGTAAACTTGCCAGTTTGACTTTTGTGTGCGTGGCGGGTGAATCATGAGATAATAACTTTGTGTGCACCGTGTGAACTTGGCTGTCGCAGCAGTTCCTGACACGTCGAGTCATCGCAAACTCTTTTCATCTCATTTTCAGTCGGACTTTTTTTTATTCCATCTTTAACACATACATTTGTTTCTCTTTTTCTCCGACAGGCTCGCAGCTTTTTCTAATGACGCTAACAAGGACAAGAGGAACTGATAAAGACGGAATGAAACAGAATGTTTTCCAAGGCTCCAGATACAGTACGTAGTTGGGGCACTCAGGGACTCAGGGAGTCACAGGTCACTGATGTCGGCAGATTCAGAGACGAGCTCGAATCACATTTATTTGACTGTAATATTTTATATATTATATTATATATATTATATATATTTTTCCATATTTTCTTTTCTATTAAAGCCAAGATCAGTTTTTGAATGTTTGTTTTGTTTGATTATCTAAAGCCAAGTTGACTTGATGATGATGATGGTTCATCATCATCATCATCAAGTCTTACTCTTACAGACTGAAACTCACACGCCAACACCTGTGGCTTTTTTTTACGTACCTGAACCCAGCGTCTAGACAGTGGCGTCTGTTTTGGTCAAGTCAGACTAAAATGGCTTTCTGAGAAAATAATGTGAGGAACACTGGTGGTTAATCTTTTTTTATACACACATATAAAATGTCTGTCTAAACCTTTTTTTCTCAAATGAACTGAGAGAAATCGTCGACTCTGTTCTTTCCCACCCTCCCTCCCTCCCTTCACTCCTACTCCTTTCCTCTTACCCCTATATTAAATTATAATTTATTTTTGTCATTATCCAAAATCCAAAAGTTTCATATATATTTTTTGATGTATTACACTGAAGCCCTCCTTTTCTCAGTCTCACACACTCACTGTGCCGAGTTGTTGTGCGGTTTCTCTACAAACGTAACATAATGAGGTTTTAAAGTTTAGCACATTAATCACTGCATAACAAGTTCAATTACAAAATCGGTTGCTTGTTATTGTCTTTTGTTTGCTGTTGCTCTGGAGACCTCAGACCCCCCCCCCCCTCCAGGTTAAAGTACCAGGGAAAACACTGACAAAAACAAACATCCACTTCATATGATGTGTTTGTAACAATATTCAACTGCCTCCATCTTTGTTACTTTGACAGGACACAAACACAAACGTGTGGCGTTTTTCCGTATTTGTGCGTTCTCTCTGGACGTTAGCGTCAGACTGCTGTCTGATGTGGAGAACTTCACCAGATGTTACTCATTTACATTTGTTTATGTTGTACGTCTGCCGACTTCACTAACTGCTGTGAAGAAAATGACCTATTGACCTTCAGTCCTGACATTCATGAAACATGATAATGATGATGTCATCACTGTTCACAGCTTGTTTCTGCTGCCTTCAAGTGGCCAAATAAATACAAACACATAAATGGAAAGTGCAGGTTGAAGTCAATAATTGATGATGTAAGATCTGTGTTTAGAGCTTTATTGAGCTTTATATTCATTCATCCTCATGTGAAGATAGCGTTTGCTTCATCACACGAAATAATTCACACCTTTATTTCAAACCAGTGCAGCCAGACACACAAACCAGCAGCTAAACACCGGCTGCTGCTGGTTTTATTTTAACAGGTGACGAATGGAAACTGGAAATGATGCTAAAAGATGAAAAGATGCTGAGAGGAGAGAGAGAGAGAGAGAGAGAGAGAGAGGGAGGGGCGGAGGAGAAGGGGGGGGCATGAGGAGTATGTTTGGATGAAAGTCTC
>JAFBJQ010000441.1:267142-269642 GCA_016785345.1 Trinectes maculatus
AACTGCAAGTAACTGCAAGTAACTGCATGTAACTGCAAGTAACGGCATGTAACCGCAAGTAACTGCAACTAACTGCAAGTAACTGCATGTAACTGCAAGTAACTGCAAGTAACTGCAAGTAACTGCAAGTAACTGCAAGTAACTGCAAGTAACTGCAAGTAACTGCAAGTAACTGCAAGTAACTGCAAGTAACTGCAAGTAACTGCAAGTAACTGCAAGTAACTGCAAGTAACTGCAAGTAACTGCAAGTAACTGCAAGTAACTGCAAGTAACTGCAAGTAACTGCAAGTAACTGCAAGTAACTGCAAGTAACTGCAAGTAACTGCAAGTAACTGCAAGTAACTGCAAGTAACTGCAAGTAACTGCAAGTAACTGCAAGTAACTGCAAGTAACTGCAAGTAACTGCAAGTAACGGCATGTAACCGCAAGTAACTGCAAATAACTGCAAGTAACTGCATGTAACTGCAAGTAACTGCATGTAATGTTTCAGGTCAGCATGTGTGCTACGTGTGTTTTGAAAACAGCGGAGAGAAAGCAGCATGAGGGAAAGAAAGGTGAACATTATCTAAGATTATGATGGTGTGGGTCTGTGTGCGTGTGTGAAATTGTGTGCATATAACCACAAGAGAAAAAAGCATCAACATAAGACTGTCAGGTTTTTTTTCCCTGTAATGTGTCTGTGTCATTACCCTGCTTCCTGCAGAGTGTGTAATATGAGAGTGTGAGTGTTGATGTTGTGTCAGAAGGTGTTGTGCGCACATCAGAATGTGTGTGAAGGCATGTGGGAAAGTGTTAGCTAGTAGCAAGTCCTTCTTCTCTAAGTGTGTGAGTGCGTGCACATGTGTAAATCAACATCAGTTTTTTGTGTATGTGTGCTCCCGTGTGTGTGTGTGTGTGTGTGTGTGTGTCTTCAGCCTTAATTTGATGTCTAAATAAGTGGTTCCTGCCCCCAGGGGTTTCCTGGCAATATATCACCGCGGCAACAATGGAACTGTCGTTGTCATCGTCCCAGGGGACCGGCAGCTTGCCCGCTCATGCATGGCCTTGTGGGAAATGCAGACCCAGCGAACGACGCTTAAGGATGTGTGTGCGCACGCGTACACACACACACACACACAACACACACTGTGATACGTACTCGCACAGAACCTGCAACCCGCTCATTTATTTCTCTGTTCCTTCCTCTTTCTTTCTCCCTGTTTTTTTTTTTATCTCCGTGCTCCCACTCTGTCTTCCTTTCTTCACGCCCCCCCCTCACTCTGCGCTTCCCTCTTCCCAAGGTCAGCTGTTTGACACTTGCTTTAAGTAAATTGGTTTATAGTGAAGTGGCCAAAACAGCACAAAAGGGAAGGTGGAGGAGACCTTGGAGGATCCACTTAGGGTGTCGAGAGCGAGTAGGAGAGAAAAGGCAGAGAGGGGAACGAGGACGGATTAAAAACAGACTATTAGAGGAGGATTTGTATTGGATAAATGAACCACAGGTTGGAGTGAGGCCTCTGTTGAACAGGTATTGTAACGTAAACGCTAATTGGTACGTTAAAAAAAACCTGGATGCACAAATGAATCGACTGCCTCCACCAGACTGAAGACTGAGTCTGAGCTCCACAAAGACTGAAGCAACCACACATTCAAATGTTGTCTTTTCCCCTCGGGGGGGTTGTTTCATACAAATGCATTGACACACGTGTTCAGACCTGGCATTAACATCAGTTCTGATCTGTTTAGACCTGGTAATTAAATGTGTCCTGATGGTGTCTCCTGTCACCACTACTGATCGGACCTCTACATCACTGCCCCATAACCAAATACACACAAATGTCGCATCTATTCACGACGACAAAATCCATCTTGTTGGTTGGTTTGTGTGTCTGTCTGTGAGACTAAACAGAAATGCTAAGTAGAACATAAATCAAAGGTTGCCTCAGTGAAGGTTTGGGAAACGTGTCATTGTGTCACGCTGCTACACACTCGTCATCACTAATCAGCGAGCAGAGGTCGGGCTCTCACTCTCTGACTGACTGTGCCACTCAGGTGACTTGTTTTGTGTGTTGTAGTGACTAAACTCTCCGACACTTCACTTCACTTCACCTTCCAAAACAAATCTCCCTCTGGCCTCGCAATCAATTAGTGCCCCGGGAAATCAATTAAGCAAGCGCTTAACAAGCTATTAATAGAAAGCTGACAAACAATAGGGCACAATCTGAGCTGGTGTTTTTAATTAGTGCAACGTTTAGCGTCTCTGATTATGGAGACATAATGAAGAGATATAACCACGAGAAGCTCTGCCCATTGTTGAGCTCCTGGACTTGTTGTTGTACACTGTATGTAAATGTATATATACAGTATGTGTGTATATGTGTGTGTGTGTTTCAGCCATATGTTCACACTATACCAGCTGTTGTGTACTTAAATGTATAAATGTTCGAGATACATTTTCAGAATTCATTGTTCTCTTTTTGCACTTTTGTCATGTGGTCTGGGAAACACTGATTTCTGCACT
>JAFBJQ010000441.1:274642-280375 GCA_016785345.1 Trinectes maculatus
GGAAAGAAAAGAGGCAGAAAAGTGCCAGGTTCCACCAAATAAATCCCCCCAAAACAGCTGTTTTTAGACTTTTCCGTGTGGAACATCTTTCACATTCAACAAGAAGAGACAGAAAACTGAAGGAGTGGACAGAAAGGGAAAGGGACAAACATCCGTCCGTCCATTCGTCCATCCAGCGACAGGGGGAGTGGTGCATCTTGCAAGCAAAGCCACTGCACTTTCAGGACATGAGAGAAGAGGACTGAAGAGACTCCTGAGAGAGGAGGTGAGCGGTGAAGGGGTCAGAGCTATAGCTGGCGGTGATGGAGGTGTTCAGCTGGACACAAGAGACGTCTGCAGACGAGTGGCTGGAAGGGAAACAGGTGGAGGACAGGAGGAAAACAGAAAGAGGGTGGAAGATGTTGAACTGGTCAAACGCTCCACGTTTGAGCCTCTCCACCCCAAAACAGAAACTTGAAGACGGTGAGAAGCGGAGATGTTGGAGAACGTCGGGCCCGAGGCGGTCGGGGCTGGAGAACGCCACTGTGACATGTCAACATTAGCCTGTTGTGCAGGAAACTGCACAGCGTTCTTTACATGCATCGCAACAACCTGTTTACAATTCACGTTAACGTGCAGGTCAACAACCGCTCTCTCAGCCTGGGCCTTATTTTATTTTGATCCAACACAAACTGTGTTACAACTGTGAAAACAGCCTCTAGTGGCCGCTCGCTGTCACGTTGCGTTTATTTACTGTTATTTACTTTTATTTCGTTGACTGGTTTCGTATCCAGCGCCTGGAAATATCACAAGAACACAAAGCAGGAAGAACAGTTACCTCGTTATCTGTGCACCATGGTGATTTCACCTGTAACGTGTGTAGATGCACGTTTGACACACTTCACTCCTACAGATTGTGGGTCTGGTAATGAAGCGAACACACACACACACACACACACACACACACTGGTTCGTGGTCTTGGACTTCTCTCTTGACTTTGTCCCCACTCGTCTATGTTCTGTCTCACATTGCCCTCATCATCGCCACCTATCTTTCTGTGTCTGCATCTCTCTGTTTTCCAGTTTCACTCCTTCCTTCCTTCCTCCTCTCTCTCTGTAATTCACCCCACCCGCCTCTCTTCTTCTGTCACCCTGGATATTTGTTTTAGATTAACCTCTCATGCTGCTTCCTCCCTTCACTCCGCCTCTCGCTCGCTCTTTCACTCATCTTTTTTTGCACCTCGCCACTCTAATTCCCCCTTTGTTTTTAGCTCTTGGCACCATCTTCAGTTTCTTCACCTCTACTGGCATCACTGCCCGTCGTTCAGTGAAATCTAAATGTCTCCTGCTCCTTCTCTCCCTCCGTTTCTCCCCCTTTCGTGCAGAAAAAAAAAGGAAAAAGAAAGGACCCCGATGAGACGCTGACCGCTAGCCAATTCCCCGCGATGACACACATGTTTGTGCCGCACCGATTGTCGTTTGCTTTTCATCTGAGGGATATATTAAGTTCTTGACCCCTACCCATCACTCCTCCTCTTTCTTTTTTCCCTCAACATCTGTCCTTCTCTTTTCGACCCCGAGATCCAGGTTCTGCAGACGGATCTCGTCGCTTCACTCATCTGCGATCTCGCCGCTTTTGCTTTTGTCCCTTTTCTTGCTCCGTGCGTGTTTTTTCTTTGTCGACGCTTCTCATCGGCAGAGGATTAGATGAGGTTTTATTGGTATTAACAGGAATCTTGGTTGCAATATGACGGGACAGTTAAAATAAAGGCCATGTTGTTATGTTGTGATGGAATGAAAGCAGTCACTCTGAGGTTTATCTTGTGTATCTGTATCTGTATATGTGTGTGAGTCTGCTGGTGTTTCCATGGTGTGTTTATGTGTGCGTTGTTGATGTGTGAGTTTGTGTGTGTGTTGGAAAGTGTCTTTATGTGCGTGTGTTTGCTGCACTCAGTAATTAAAGCAGTGTGCCAACCCAGTGACAATGTAATACCACTCTAATCATCCTCTCATCTCCCATCTGTGTGCCCAACATGACACTCTCTCTCTCTCACACACACACACACACACACACACACACACACACACATATATGCATGCAAACACTCTTGTGTGCATTACAATTCTTTTCTTCTTTAGTCTTTGGAGGTAAAAAGGGAACAGAGTGCTTCTCACTGATAGAGAAAGATGTGGACGACCAATTAGACGCAGGAAGTTTAACACTTGGTGCCAACAACTTAGAGTTTCCCACATTTGAATGTTTCTTATTGCAGCTTCTTCTGCCTCCTGTTTCTCTCCACCTCCCTTCAGAGGAGGAAACATGGCGGCCGCAGTTTGGAGATTCAGACAAGTTGCCAGTTGGAATCTGTTGATATTACAACCAGAAAACTTCCTGCTATATTTATTTTTCATTCATGAAGCCAAAGAGAAAACAGTTTAAAAAAAATCAATTCTTCTACTCTACTACTCGTAACTCCTGACCCTTCTGTCCTCCTCGGTCCTCCTGCCGCCCCCCGCCCATCTCAACCACTTGGAAATTGGACGTTCTCATTTCTAGCTGCCCACTCGTAACTGCTGTGTCCAACAGGCTGAACATCACACAGTCAGCCTGTTGGACACAGTCTGTCAGTAGTATGTAATATTGTGGGGAAAGTGGCAAAGCTTCATTTCCAGGCCTGGAGGCGAGCTTGGATCGCTCAAACCACCCAGAACATCGGACTGGATTTCAGTGGCTGCTGAACGGGTGGTAGCTTTGGCTTGTTTGAGGTGTCTCAGGTGGGAGATGAAGGTAACGGATGAGCTGTACGACAAGATAACGACAAACAATCGTTGATGTTTGCAACGCGTTGCCCTTTAAAGAGAGCGAAACTATTCTCTCTCTCTCTTCTCCGACAAACTCCTCTTTTCTGGGCTTCTTCTCTTCTTCATCAGCGCCAGAGAGTCGAGCTCATTTGAGACTCTAATTCACAATTACATGGACAAGGGTTTAGGCTGACCCTCCAGAGTCAGGAACACACACACACACACACACACACACACACACGCACACACACACACACACCTGCCTGACTAATGCTCCCCCATGTGATTTTTATAGTGAAAGGTTAATTTGAGTGTAAGGAGCCCAAGGCGATGACTAGGAACGGGGGGATAAAAGGAGAGAGAGAGAGAGAGAGAGAGAGAGAGAGAGAGAGAGAGAGAGAGAGAGGGAGAGAGGGAGAGAGGGAGGGAGGACGAGAGATAGTAATAGTGTTAATTCGGTTCAGGACAAGCACCCACCATAAGGGAGGGAGAGAGAGACAGGAAGAGACAGGGAGAGACAGGGGAGAGAGAGACTCCAGCGCTGAGCAGTGATATTTAATTAGCCTTGGATGAGTAGCTGAGTCGCTGGAAAAGGCCACTCTGTGTGCACCCTTCTCCCCTGTCAAGTACCCGTTAGCGAAACCTCCTCTGAGACAGGGGGGGGGGGGGGGGGGGGGGGTCAGGGAGAAAGCAACAGATGGAGAGAGGGAGAATAAGAGACGGAGGTGAAGTGATGCCTATAGATAAAGAAGGAAAGAAGACATTTGTTGCGTTTGTTGCCAAAGACAATGTGTATGTGTAACAGGTGGAGACCACTCAACTCACAGACGTTTAACGGATGAGTAGCTGAGTCGCTGGAAAAGGCCACTCTGTGTGCACCCTTCTCCCCTGTCAAGTACCCGTTAGCGAAACCTCCTCTGAGACAGATGGGGGGTGGGGGGGTGGGGGGGGTCAGGGAGAAAGCAACAGATGGAGAGAGGGAGAATAAGAGACGGAGGTGAAGTGATGCCTATAGATAAAGAAGGAAAGAAGACATTTGTTGCGTTTGTTGCCAAAGACAATGTGTATGTGTAACAGGTGGAGACCACTCAACTCACAGACGTTTAACACAGTGCAGGACTCGCGTCTCATCTCTGTCAAAGACAAAGACAAAGTGGACAAATCCAAGCTGAAGCACACTCCCAAACGTCTTCACAGAGAAAGGGAGAGAAGACAGGACGATGAATCGTATTGACGTAGTTGATGAAGTGGCCTCCAGGGG
The DNA here is from genome assembly GCA_016785345.1 of Trinectes maculatus. NCBI lineage: Eukaryota > Metazoa > Chordata > Actinopteri > Pleuronectiformes > Achiridae > Trinectes > Trinectes maculatus. The sequence continues at coordinate 278,685 of JAFBJQ010000441.1, forward strand.
TCTCTACCTACATCATCTCTGATATAATTGTGGTTGCTGTTCTATAGGTCTCATACAGCTACGCTGACTGTGCAAAACATTTAATAGCGACTCTACTGGTTGACTCGGGAGAGACCTCCGCAGCTCCTGGACGGATCACCGTGACTTCATGCCCTCTGATAATGAATCCCTCAGGCTCTGGCGAGTCTCTGACCTTTTCCTCAGCGCCACCTCCAGGTCAAATTCTCACTATGCTCAGCTTACCGTTAAGTGCGGAGACAGCAGCGTCGCGGCAGGAGAGCAGGTCTCCACCTTTTCCAGCCACTCTGTAGTTTTATCTACTTTTGGTGTGATGACAACTCGTGACAGTCATCACACACAATGGTTACGTTTACTGTGTAACATGACGGATGTCTTGTGTTGACAGTTTCTTACACACTGTCCTCCGACTTGTTTCCTTTTCCCCGACTCCCTCCCTGTCTGCCCTCCGGCCTCACCCTCTGTCTCCCTGTCTGTCTGTCTGATCAACTGCAGCTGGTGGGGAACGCACAACCACAGCAGGGAAATGATAAATATCCACAGAGAATGGATTCACAATCTTCAAACAGCTGCTTTTAAGACGGCTCTCACCCCCCCCGAGGAAACACTCCAACTCTATTTCTCTCTCCCCTCTTTCGTTGTATCATATTTGCTCTCTTTAAAACCCTTTAACCCCCCCCCCGCGCCCCCCCCCCCCCCCCCCCCCGCGCAGTCTCTGCCTTCACACATTCCTTACATTCACCGCTGACAGGAAACACTTTGGTGCCCCCCCCCGCGTCTCTCTCCCTTCGCTCGTGGTCCTAAAAGCCAATTTGGAGGTCCTGACATCCAGACGAACATGAATCCCTGGTGAAATCAACACTCCACCTTTCTGCTGTAAGAAAAAGTCCATATATCTGGAGATGTGATTGGTCTCTGTGTGGAGGTCCAGGTCCAGGTCCAGATGATACATGTGGGAAACCTACCAGAAACTGGCTCTGATCAGTATTTCTGGTGTAACAGGAAAGAGTTTACTTGTCATACTTTCTCTCTTTGTTTGCTCAAAGTTTGAATTATTGTTTATTCATCATGCACACACACACACACAGACACACAAACACAGACACACACACACACACACATCTCGAATGACTAAATGACAAATGGTGTTAATATGGCGCCGCGGCAGATATAAGACGTTCATTGGACTGTGTGATTATTTCTGTCTGTGCCAGCTTTGGGCAGATATCCATCATCTGTCAAACCACTGCACCCCCCCCCTCCCCCCTCCCCCCGGCTCTTTACCCAGACATCCAAACCAGGACACATTATACCAAATACCCGTCTGAACCATGAATCCCACATAGTTTGTGTGGCATTGTGTCTGTAATGGAACACATCCAGCATGTAACAGCAAACACTGTAAACCCACTGAGCTCAACGCCAATACGCAAAGGTCCCATAAACACCTGTCAGCTGTTTGCTTAGTCATCACTTATTAATACAGGACGAGACTTCACAGGTCTCTATCATGTTTTTATTATCGACAAACTCAATCAGTCGTCGTCCGGTCGTCGTTTTATTGAACTATTTCGAGGAAAAAAAGCTGCTTTCTTTCTCCAGTTGTAGTTCTATCACACACACACACACACGCACACACACACACACACACACACACGACCATGATAGCCAGG
>JAFBJQ010000441.1:280461-340461 GCA_016785345.1 Trinectes maculatus
CGCGCACACACACTCGCACACACACACACACACACACACACACACACACAAAGTGAAGACAGTGAAGAAGATGGACAAAAAGAGCTCGTCTCTGTCTGAGCATCATCCTAAACAGCAGCCTGCAGTCAAATGAGTAATTATATTTGAGCATCCAACTGGTTTCTCTCTCTGCTGTTCGTGTGTGTGTGTGTGTGTGTGTGTGCGTGTGTGTGTGTGTGTGTGGATAATACGTGTGTTCTCCAGCGTGTTCCTCAGCTCATCTCTGAGAAGATATGAATATTAATGACCCTATTAGCAGACACAGATGCCAGCCAGCGCCTTGGTGCCAGTAACATGTGGTTACATTGAAAGTGATATTGTCTGATTTGAACTATTCTTCTATTCGCCGAGGTCACAGCGCCGAGGTCACAGCGCCGAGGTCACAGCGCCGAGGTCACAGCGCCGAGGTCACAGCTTATTAAACATTCCTATCCACTTGTGCTCATGTGAAGCTGAGTGTGTCAATCTGACTGTGAAGGCCTAATCAAAGACGAAGTCATGTAATTAAAAAAAACAAACCACTGACGGCGTTATAAAGTGATTTCAGCTCTTTAAAACTCCTCATTTTAAACCCACGTCTCATTTTGTTTCTGCTGAACTGCTGCTGAACTTTGGCGTCGCCCCGGAGACAAAGTGTTGTGGTGGAATCGTTCCTCTGCCCACAGCGTCATGGTTTCACTTCAGTCTCACCACTTCCATCAATCTCCTCCTCGTTGCAGTGGTTTTTAGAGGGAAAGAGTTCGAGTTCGCAGCTAAAGAGACATATATTTCCCCCAGGAACGCATGCGCTACAAAGACAGTATATATACTGACTTACATCCACCGACTGACCACACACACACACACACACACACACACACACACACACACACAGAGTTACTGTTGCCTGATGAGAACTGCTAGTTTAAATTGTCCACATTTAACACACACACACTGACATATGATGAGTCATGACAGACAGCTGCCTCTCATATTATCAATATATTAGACTGGACATTAACAACATATCTTCACAGGCCACAGTGTGTTGACACATGGACGGTTCACAGTTACACAATCGGTACTTTGACTTCGAGGTTCATTTCATGGACACACATTCACAGTGAGAACATACCGAGGGGAAAAAATGTACACTTCCACAGGAAATGTATGTTTCACACAGAAAACACACCATACAGATGAACACACAGACCCACACTGTAACCCTGGAGTCTGATGGGTTGTGTTATAATGTTACACAGGTCGTGACTTGCTGACACTGGCACTGTGATGCATTCGCCTGCGGTGCAGTTGTTGGTAAATCTGCTAAACCCTGTGTGTATTGGTAATGTACACGGTAGGTTACGGCGCCTGACAGTCTGACACCTCCCCCTCAGTCGAAGGTCAAACGCTGAATCGTCTGGGCCTCCCTGCAGAGTGGACAGCGCTCCCCTGTGGTGGGATCAAGATGTGTCTCGTGCCTGTTTGATGTGATCACCTCCTGATACACCATCAAATGTACATCAGCTTTCACTTGTACGGCTTTGCACTATGCTGCATCCTCATAGATGTGTGAGGCTCCAAACGCCCCCAACACCCAGATGGCTTGACCCCCCCCCAGAGCCCCCTGGTGGTTAACCTTCACTGACACTGCATGTGGCGCCTCTCCACTTGGCCTGAACTCTCCCGACTGTGCGCTAATCAGAATGTGAATCGTTTGACCGCTCTGCCGTAGCAACCTCGTACAACGCCCGAGCCAGGACGCGTGGTGCGAACGTCTGCCGAGCCAAAAGACATGACCTTGTGGCGACCTCTGCCTCCAGTCCAACGGTTTTCCAGCCCAGGTCACGGACTACGGTGACCCCTGCCTCCTTCACCCGGGACTGCAAGCTGGATCAGCTTGGCAGTAATGGGCTGTTAGTCCAGAGAGACAACTGTGGCCGATTCAGAGTTTTACTCATTTATATTTATAATATCATGAATAAGTGTCGAATACACAAAGCCATGAATAACCGCGGACACTGGGGACTAAAACCTGCGCTTTAATTGTGTCTTGAAACAGAAACAGTGCAGGGCAGTGGCCTGCTCCCGTTTCATGGAGTCACGCTGCGCCTCCGAACCCAAACCCCACTTATAGAACCATACTGTTCTCCTACAACACACAGGCCATAAATCAAACCCGTCCAGCGGTTTAACTTCATCAACGCACATATACACACAAACACACAATCGACAAGTTCTTCTATAAAGACACTGATTTAAATGGAAGCCACCAGTACTGTTTTTATCTCCATGGTGATGTTTAACATGGGTCTGTATCCTGCGTATGAGCTGTATTTACACGTATCCATGCCGTTTTGTCAGGAACCCACTGAGGACACAGTATCTGTGGTCCATTAAGTGGGAAGCTAACGGGCGCTTTAATGTGCTTATGTCCATGGAAATTAAACAGCAGTGCAGGAGGCTGAAAGTCGTAACGCACAGTTTTCAGTCTGTTTCATGCTAAAAATAACCCAAAGGTGCATCTGTTGAAATCTGTTATGAGTAAGTCAAAAAGTCTGCTCCCACAGTTCTCACTGCAGGTTATTTTGCGTATAAAATGCAGACTTCTATGTTTCTTTCCCCATTTTCTGTCAAAACAGACGTTCAGACAAAGCTGGCAGAGGAATCATTAGCTCATTGTGTGAACGTCCACGTTTTCATCGAGCCTTATTGTGTTACTTTTCTATTTCACCTCATTAGACCGTGTAAATGAAACATGGAACCGACTTGAAATGATCAGTCTGTGTTTTCTGACATACGTGATGCATTCACTCGCTCATTACCCAACTCGAATCGTCAACCTACTGTATATATCAACTCGTAACCCGCAAACAGCCAACGCCATTACACCAGCTGATAATTACACTTCCCCTCAGCTCGTTACGAGAACCTTACGAGAAGGTGGAGACATATCAGGTGAGGTCTAAGAGGTGCAAATTTAATTGAGCATTTCTGCTCCACCGAGAGCTGTAATGATTTCAGTTTGTCTTCGCACTCGTACACAACAGCACACTTCGCAAACAATTTACCAGATAATAATTAGTCAATATGGAATTTCACACACACAGCTCCTCTCCAATGTGGGAAAAGTGATTACAGGCGTGTGGAGTCTATAATCACAGGTTGTGAAACGGAGAGGCAGAACTTGTCAACACTCAGAGACAGAGATCAGTCGCATGAGGGCAGAGAGGGAGAGACAGGACGACAGGACGACAGGACGACAGGATGACAGGACGACAGGACAAACACACGTCAGGTTTCAGCCCTTGTCAATGCGACAGGTGGGATCATCACCAACAAGGGTTCAGACCACAGTGGGTTTGGAAATGTGGGGTCACTGAGGTCAAGTATTAACAATCACAACGTACATTTCAAGACAGCATTGCAACAAATCTGTGTTGTTTACTGGAACTAAATGATTCTGGCGGGACAGTCTCAGCCTGACTCAGAACAGGAGCACAAAGTTTAACCTCGGATTAACAAAGTTAACTTTGACCTTTCACACACTTTTTACCTAATAATAATAATAATAAAAATAATAATAATAATAATAATAATGAGCTGACCATCATGTGGAAGACCTGGGTTCAAGCCACCATGGCAGCAGGCGTGTTTCCTTCCTGAAGTATCTTCTGTGTGGGCGGGGAATCCTCTGCAGCTCCAGGCACATCGCTCTGTCACCAATGTTGCACTTTGACCTGACTGTGAAGAGGGAAAACAAATCAACCGGAATCCAACACAACACTTGACAACGGATGCGACGTTAAGTGAACAAAAGGCCATGGTGTGGAGGGAGACCTGAGCCAGCTCTCCTCCTGCCCTGGATGAAACAGGATTCAAGAAGGAATGTTCTCGTGCAGCGTGAGAGGGCTGTTCATTTCAGCAAACATCATCATCCCTCCTCAGATCTCAGATCAGTGTACGTCTACTGCCTTCACTTTGTTGGAATCATGGGCTAAATTGTGGACTAATTGTGTGTTTGTATTAATTACTGTCTCGGAATAACTGTTTGTGAAAACAGTGGCGTGCCCCCCCACCCCCCATATCCACCCCCTCCTCACTGACTGCGTTGTTGATGCTGCATGTTTAAAGCAGTGCACAGGCAACACAAAGCATCAGCAGCGATTCTTACATCATATCTTAGCTGCTAATTAATGACAACACATGAGCTTATTATGTCTTTGGAGGAATGTGAGACAGATAAACCACTGGCTAGGACAGAGGTGTGGTGAAACACACACACACACACACACACACACATCAACATAGCTCCTGTGAAAATTCACATTATTTGTTGTTGTTTGGATTTTAAAAAATGGTGTTATTAAAATAGTGTTAATAAAACACTATTATAATAAAACACAATAATATTGTTGCTCAAAATCTCATCATCACTGATGTGTGGCGTATAAATGAAAGAAAAACATCACAACTTCCTGCTACATGTGATAAAGGACATTTATTCCAGTTAACACAATGAAACGTCTGGAAGGTCATTTTTGCTTCATGCTGCAGGAGGACTGAAACGCCTCTGATGGCGACTGTCCTTTGTGACTGTGGCGGCCATCTTATGTGACAGTAATGGAGTCCAGCAGGAAAGCAGAGGCCCGGTTGTGCTTTGAGACGAGCTCTAATTACCTGTGGGCTATTTTCTCACTTGATTAAGGAGGAAAAATGAATCCTGGAGAGCTGAGACTGAAACGCACACCAACAGAGATGCAGAGTACACACACGAACCCACATACCGAGTCTGCAGACAAACACACACATACACATACGCGTGGAGAAGCATGCACGACCATAAATACTAATCACACATGCACACGTACGCACCGACACAAAGCCCAGAGGCGCGCAGTTTAATTGAACTTTCCCGTCGATCTACTGACAGTGTTACAGTTTTTTTTCTTCGTACACTTCTCTTTTTCTCCTCTGTTGCTTTTTTTTTTGTTTCCAAGGAGGAGGCGGAGAAAGACAAACAAGTCAGAGGAGGTAAGAGACAGAGGAATAATCTGAGGCGAAGATCCTGAGAGGAAAAGAGAGGGGTGGATGTAGGTGTGAGATGGGTAATCTAATCCTGTGGAGGAAACAGACCGAGGGGAAATGAGCTTTTACAAAGGCAACTTTATCAAAGATAAATTGAAAAAGTGGAAAGAGCATACTTCATAGTTACCCAGTAAACACCCACAGCTGTGGAGGGGAATGTAAATGTAAAAACTCATTATGAGACGCTCAGATGGTTGTCAGCAGCAAAAGGTATTAAATTATCATCTTACCCAAAAATCTTTAACTGGATGTGCAGTTTGTGGGTAACTGTCGTTGTTGCTTAGTAACCCAAAAATTGGGTTTTATTTAAAGTTGCAAAATGTCATTTTCAGAAACTAATTTTAAGTCGTCTGGGAACAAAATATTCATATACATTTTTTGTGCTGTTTTTTTTTGTTGTTGTTGTTGTGCAGGAGTGAAAATGGAAATACACACAAGAATTAAACTAAAATAAGTCGACGCAGAGGACAGCGGATGTGTGTTTCCAGGGGACACAAAAACAAGATGAACCAGCTGTGTTACTGCATTTTTTGCTCATTTTCCAAAAACATGAGTAACAACATGAGCACAAAATGACAAATTGGAACAATTAGCATGTCTGTGTCGCTTTTTTGATACACTTTTGTACCTTAGCAGCACATTTCTCAGACTCGTTATGTTGTGCTATTTGCTGCAGGTTTGTCTATCTGACTGTGTTGTGTTGAGGAGCTTTTCAATAATTAGATGACTTACAGTTTAATTTCGTGTGTATTTAAAGTCACAGTGTGTGGAGCTCTCGGGGCCACTGTAGGAAACCATCTATACTGACACACACTGTGACTGCTCGTCACTAATAGACACCGACAACAAACAGCATTCCCACAAAGAAAGTAAAAGTGACTGGTTATAATTCCCTCAGTGACAGACAGCAGCGTGACTGAAGGTCATTTGAAAAATTCTCATTATTTTGATTTGTTGGCATTGTTTATGGCTCACTGCTGTAATATAAGCTGCTCTGGCACGTTTGTTTATGTTGTTTATGTTATGACGATGATGAAAACTGAAGCATCTTTGAATGTGAGCGAGAGGAGACAAGGAGGCGAGGAGAGAAGGAGACAAGGTGGCTCGTATCTCCCCGACAGCTCTCTCTCTCTCCCTCTCTCTCTCCGCTGTAATTGCACACGCATTATCCCGGCTTTGTAGCCGGGCTCCTTCACAGCTGCGTCTCGATAGCAGGAGGCAGTTTCAGACACTTATTCTTCATTTCCCCAAATTGAGAAACGTACTTATCAATGCAAATGAAATCAGTGGTGAGAGGGAGCAGTGAGAAGAATATCAAAAATGAATCAGAGAGTCAGAGGGAGGAGAAAATCCACAGTGAAGCCAGAGAGAGAGACGCAACAATGCAGATTCTACAGGGTGGCCATCTTTGTCACTTCATTAAGTTAATTCTTGTTGTGTCCCACTCTATTCAACACCGTGTGTCAGGGAGGGTGGTGGTTAGGGGGTGGGGGGTGTAATCCCCTTAGCTGAGAGACAGCTTCGCCTCGACTCTCAGACCGGCTCACCGACTGGCTATTTTGTGGCGCTGCTCTGATTGGCTGAGTGCTGACTGGGCTGAAGTGTTTGAAGTAGAGGTGAAGAGCAATTAGAGTCACTGTCGCACACAGACACACAAACGCACAAACTGTCTCTCCGACATCCTCTGCTACACGAACACCCTCCTCATCGAGCATATGCCTCACGACACAATAACCAACGCAGAGTGATGTCGCAGATTCTCTGTACCAGCAGGGGGCGCTGTAATGTGCTCCGTGTGATGTCTGCACGGACGAGCAGGAGAAGTCATTTGTGATATGGCTTCAGTTCCTGCAGCTACAGGGAGTTAACCAGGCGGCTCACAGTGTCATCTGGTGTTTGTTTTGGAACATGAGTCTCTACATCGTCCTTCAGGTCAACGTCACCTGAAGGAATCAATAATGGAGTCGATTATTTTCCACTGGTGCCAAGAGTGGCCTGATGTACTCGTGCATTAATGCTAAGCGTCAGTCAGTGGAACAGACGGATTTCAGTTCTGCATCTGTCAGCGACAACTTCTCAAACTCCACCTGGAGGAGCCGCATTCAAAGTGCAGCCTGAACCTTGACATATTTTGTCATTTAGAATTTAACTGAAGATTTTATTGATCATTTTCAGGTCTGAGCAGGACTGAACATATGTCTGACCTTTGAACTCCTTGTGAGACAGGGGAAAACATACCCTCCTCAGGCTTGATGGACTATTTAAAGCTGAGGCCGGTGGAGCCTTTGATGTTACGACCTTTGGAACGACCCAACGACAGAAATATATTTATTCATTATCTTTTTACAAAACAAACACAATGCACATTTTTTCTTCAGGTACCTGTACAAACACAGTATTTAAAGTTGTGAAGTCAATGTTTCCTGCATCAACACAAAACACGAGTGTGAACTCGCCTCCTGTTTATCTGTACCACGCCACACGCTGCCCATTGTACATACATGCACCATAAATAGGGAGGTGTTAGGAGTGACACTTCAATATCCCAGCCAATTCAATATGTTTAGGTTGACGCCACGCTCGATCCAAGGCTAACAAATATTGATTTTAGAAATATTGATCTGTGTGATGCAAGAAGCTTGAGTGAAATTTTAAAAAGCTGGGTCAGGGGTGTTGTTTTTGTGCGTGTGAAACTATTTCATCATCACTTAGGAAGTGAGAGAAAACCACCTCATGCAGATCTATCAGAATATATATGTGGATGGACGTTTGGTTCTTATCATTAAGAACACAAACATCTGTCTACTACAGTTAGTGGGAAATATTGTCGGACTCTCTCTCGTCTCTGTTTGTCTTCACATGGCTTAGCAGTGTGTGTTCACCTGCCTGACGCTGTTTGGATGAAGTTGATCGAAGACGAGGCACGTTGCTGCCAGCTGGTGAAGATAGAAACAGAGCAACGGTGCAACCCTTGTGGAGTTTCAGTGTGTGTTTTTATCAAGTATGTGTTGATTGTAATGTCTTAAAATCTATAACACAGCAACAACCAATTTAGTACAAGCACAGAGTCTATTGACTACTGTTAAATGTCGAACAATTCCAGCAGCATAACGTTTGGGGAGGCAATAAATGTGCTAAGTCTTTAGATGTTCCTTTTTAAAGCTAAGGTTATAGTTAAGATGACAAAACATTATTGTGTTACCACATCTGGTGGACGTTAGAGTGAATGACGAACAATCACGAGTCACAAGTTCTGTGTTTTCAAGTTGCAAATCACTTTTCCAGACAGCTGATTGGTTGGTTAAACGGCCTCCTCCGGTGCCCGCAGACAAAAAACTGACAGCCAAGCAATTTCCTGAGCATTACCATGCATTGTTTTGGAGCTAACGCAGAAATTGACTTGCGGTTCATGATGAATGAGTCTGAAGCCCCACAGCTCGAAGAGAAGCAGCGAGTTTGTGTTGTAAGCGATGACTGCTGCAGAGAATGGTGTCACCGCTGGTTTAATCAAATCCATCATCACACTGACACGGAATAAGCACGTCAGTCACTGACTGGATGATTGTTGTCACTACATTTTTTTAAAAGATCATTAAATTTGACAGTTTATACTTTTTTTTTTCCAGTTTTAGCATATTTGCACCTTTGATTTAAAAGGTGCAAAAATATTAAACAAAAAATAGTCCAACATAAAAAAAGGGCTTCACTTTCAAAAAAGCTCCAAAATTCAACAAGGGAAACCAATTTCACCGGTTACAACAATGTGCACGCACAACACAGCAGCTGCCAGTCACTGCTGCAGCAACAGCCCAACACCACATCACCATCCACCCTCATACCTACTCTCCCTCCTGTTCCCTCTGTCTGCCTTTCTCTCTCTCACACACACACACACACACACACACACACACACACACACACCTTTATTCCCTCTACAGTAGGGGACATTTATTCTGATTATGTTGGGACCTGGAGATCGAAGATTGTAGTCATCAGAAAACTGGCCAGGCATCTATCACCGCAGCAACCAATCAAAGAGCCGGCTACACCGCCAACGAATGGGAAAAATTACACACAGAAACGATTCCCACTGCTGTGTGTATGTGTGTGTGTGTGCGTGTGCACACCTTTTTACTTCGGTCTTGGCGAGGGAGGGCAGATTTTTCAGATACAGAACTTTTTTAACGTGAGATTTTATTGGACTTCACTTTAACACAGATTTGAGAGCGACGGATTCTAATTCCAGTTTGGTCAAAGTTGTGGTCAGAAGAAGAACAAAAGTGTGGCTTGTTTATATTTGTGTGGTCCAAATAAAGGGAACCTACTACAATTTCAGACCAGTTTAATGTCAGGGATCACATAAGGCTTGGAGCTAAGCTTGTGTGCGGAAGTAGGAGGACTGTAAAATGTCCCCAGGAATGTTGTACGACATGAATATGTGTGTGTGTGGGGCTGTTTATTTTAGCTGAAGATAAAAGTGGTTAAATATTTGGAGCAGAGGGCAGAGAGTTATAAGAACACATGCGCACACACACACACACACACACACACACATTGACCTTTGACTCCTCTGTACTGTGTACCATGTGCTACAGTCAAGATTTACAATATTTAATCATGTGTTGTTGTGTTGTTGTGTCGTTGTGTAGTATTTTAATGTTTAGAATTGAATTCTCCTTTTCATAACCTTAATAATAATAATAATAATAATAATAATAATAATAATAATAATAATGTTCAGGTACCTGAAGGACTTGACCTGCTGGGTTTTCAGTGCCGAAGCTAAGAGCTAACACATCAGAGCTGTAATACTGAATGACAAATGGACCTTTACACATCACATCTTTTTGTTTTTGTATAAATCCTTTTAAAGCAGCAGCAACGGAATCTTTTGATTTCAGCCCGATTCAAAACACACACTAAAGGGAAAAGTCTCAACTTTTTATGAAACACAGTTTACTGCTAAAGGTGCATCAGACCCTCCTGCCAGCAAAACACACACTCACACAGACACACAGACACACACACACACAGACAGACGCACACAGTTAGATGTCTGTGTGGATTGTACATGACAGAGTCGTCAGACACCGTGAGAGACTGAGCTGGAACGAGCTCACATATGGCGAGGCCATGGGATGCGTCTTGTCTTGTAGAAGGTGCCTTTGTAACTGGCACAGTGACAGCTGCATTGTCGTGAACACACACAAACACACACCAATACACACACTCTCGCAAAAAAGGTAGATGTCACCAGCTCAAGCCGGTGACAAGGCAGCAAGTTATACAGCAGAGGGAGCGACACAGGAGGAGGGTCAGTGTGTGTGTGTGTGTGTGTGTGTGTGTGTGTGTGTGTGTGTGTGTGTTTCAGAGTGCATATGTGCATCTGTGTGAGGGTGCATGTACAGTATAGTGTAATGTGTGAGTGTGTCGTCTTGTGCATGTGTAATGTTTCCCTCCATCTGTTCTTCCTTCCTGATTCAGATCTCAGTTATGATTTCCTACTGTGATCCTGCTGCTGTTAGCTGTGCATCTGAGGAGCAAAGGTGTGTGTGTGTGTGTGTGTGTGTGTGTGTGTGTGTGTGTGTTGGAAGGGAGTGAGAGAACAGAGAGAGGGAGAGTTCTGAAAATGGTCCATTTGGACAAGGTGATATAATTGCAATGGGATCCCTCCCTACCTCTCTCTCTCACACACGCACACGCACACAGACACACACACCATATCTCTTCCTGCCTCCCAGGAGTACAAGGTGTACAGAGGCTCAGTGCTACCCCCCCCCCCCCATCAAAAGCACCGTATGTATTTATATCATTCTCATGGGGTCTTTGATATTTCCTCACACAAAGATCCCTGGATAGAAAAAAGTTTTCACATTCTGTGTTCTACATGTTACTAAAAGTTCCAGGAGGGTCATTACCTGTCAGGCCTCGGGGTCAGCGACCTGCACATCATGCCCCTTAAAACAAGACACAACTACAGCATCTGAGGAAGAACTCTCTGAGGTCCTGAAGATGCCAGGATGTCTGGTTCGTCACTGGAGACAACATGGTGCACGTGAAGAAACCAACAATCAAGTCTGAGCAGGAGAAAACTTTGGAGAGTTTGGAGAAGTTAAATCTTGTTGCCCAAAAACTGCAACCGGTTTGTTGTTCTCCAACATGTTGCTGCTTCCTTTTGTAACGTTGAGGACCCTCAGATCGGCTGGAACAGCTGATTGCGTCCATCTGTCTTCTGTTTCTGCCTGCCCACAACTTTACTGGGTTAATTTATCCTCTTCTCTCTCTCTCTCTCTCTCTCTCCTTTCCCACCACTACCATCTTGCTTGTTTTCTTTCCACTGCCAGTCTTTTAGTACTGTTCATAAAATTGGCCCAGATTGCTCCTTGTATTTTTACCGGCCAGAGAGAGCCAGCGTATTGGCATTTGTGTATATTAGCTACCAGGCTACAGTATAAATCTGTATTGATGATATGGCAGCCCCTGTGGGACAAGGCGGATGAGAGCCAATACTGGAGCCTATTGACTGGTGTGGAATTGCTTTTGTAATATTGTTTGGGAAGACAGACGACTATGAAAGGGGGGAAAAACTTACAGCCTAGGTGCAATTTTTTTTTTCCTGTTTCTTTTCTTCTTGAAGCTTTCGGGGAGAAAAAAAAATGCTCGGGGGGCTGAAGAGATGAGAAATAGCACAAAGAGCGAAGTTACCAAAACACAATCAAGCAAAAAATGTTAGAATGGAATGCATAAAAAAAAGGAAACGCAAAAAATGGTATCCAAAAAAGACCATGGTTCATGGCATCCACTGAAAGGATGTAAATAAAAAGTAATGGCTGGAATGATTTTTGACGGGTTTTGCATGATTGCATGCAGGCGAACTGAGTTTGGCCCAGAAAAACCATCTGTTTACATCAGTGTGTTGGTGTGTTTACCGTTTGCCTGTCATTTGAGCGAGCAGCGGAAACACCCTGTAGGATTACGGTTGTTATTGTCTCCTTCACAGGGAGATGGGGAATATGGTAATATCAGCAGTTTCTACGTAACATCCCACCCAGCTACAAGCAGGGACGGTGAATGCATCCTGTATCATACAGCAAACTGTTGTTTAGTCGAGTTTTTTAAAAAAAAATCTGGCTCATTCATAAATATGAGTAAATGCTAATTTGATCACACTCCCTTCACTCAGCACTAAACAGTCCTATCAGTATCCCATTAATGAGGTTTATGAACATGCTAATCAAACATTTCCCAGGCTGACACCTCGTTTCCTTGTCCAACATGTTTAGTATGTGTCCTCCTTTTCTGCTTTTGTTGTCCATTTATTCTCCCAATTTAAATGCAGGTGCATTTCAAATGGACCAAAAACAGTCCTACGAACTACTGGAGACTCAATATAAAGGTCAGAAACAAATATGATGTATTTGTTGTGGATCCTGCACAACTAATGCACAGATCTGGTTGTTTACAGAGTTTAGGAGAGACCACACTTCAGCAGACAGCAGAGGCTCAACTGGAGAGAGACGACATTTTATATCACAAAAGCAAAAAGACAACACTGATGTATTCACTGGGAAAATGTACATTGGTCCATGAAAACATCAGTACAGTATATACCCATACTTGTCCATATATTGGTGTTGTTGGACTGGAGCTTATCCCTATAACTCAGGAAAGTTTATCCCCAAAGGAACAACACATAAAAAACGTTAAACTTCTCTAAGGTCCTGAGAATGTTACAACCATTTAAACAAAAACAAATGTTGATGTAAAAACTACAGTATTCTATTCTGCATTGTAGCTGTGTTTAGCTGAAACGAATTTACAAGAATCATTCAACTGAAACAAGTGCCTTTGTATATGCAGGCCTCCAGGTCTTAAACCAGACAATGAAACACTCTGTCCAACTTGGAACAGTTTTTTTTGTATTTGCCCCAAATCATTTGTTTGGTCATTTCTGTACTATTTACTTTTAGTTTGTTTTGCTCCTCTGAACAAGTATATTTAGGTACATAGGCATTACTTCCATGGGGGCTGTTGATGTGCGTGAGTGTGTGTGTGTGTGTGTTTATACGAGTAATGTGTGTGTGTTTGTGTGTGTGTGTGCGTGTGTGAGAAAATCTGAGGCAAAGAGATAATGAGCCTCATTCACAGTATGAGAGAAGCAAATCTTTCTATGATCTCTCTAATCTTTCTTGACTTTTCAGATGTAATGTGTGTGTGTGTGTGTGTCTGTGAGACAGTCAGACAGACAGCTAAAGAGAGATTGCGTCTCACTACTCATGAAAAGTCTGCCCACATGTGTGTGTATGTGTGTGTTGAAGCATTGTTACTTAGCTAACAAGCCGTCTTTAAGGCTCCCAAGTGGATTTCTAAATCCTTCTGAGACGTTTCTCCCCCTTCGTTAGGCTGCAACACACACACACACACACACACACACGCACACACACACGCACACACACAGTGTGTTTGTGCGCTTTGGTCAGACTACATTTGTGCATTTATTGGTGTTTGTTGCAATGTAAACCTAAAATTTTTGCTTTTCAACATGCAGCTGTCTCATTAATGAGCAACACACTCAACACCACCACCTGACACACACACACACACACACACAAATATACACACACATCACTCATGACTGCAACTGAAAGTCCATCAGGAGACACCTGTGTGATACCAGTTCTCCAAATTGCTGAACGAATATGAATTTTCAGTCACACTGAGTCTCGTGTGTAGTTCACTGCTCTTCTGAGGACCATTTCATTCCAGACATCTGCAGTGACCAGTGGTGAACGTGCAGGTGTGCAGGTGTGCAGTCAGTCAGTGTTAAAGTGGAAGAGATGCTGCTGTCCATCAATCTGAGTTGGAATAAGTGGAATTTTTGGACATAATCTGCAGCTAAATGTAAATCATCATTTAAAATGTCTGCCTCAGAGACAGAGAATAGAAAATGATGCTAGATTATTATAACTGATGGTGAAAACTTGACACAGTTTGTTCATTACCTACATCTTCACAATGAAAAAAAATCTCATATGACACAGGTTACATAACATACATTTTCTGCTGTGCATGCAAACGTGCCCGGAACTCCAGAGTTCACCCAAAAGACAAACTGTGAAACCATTTGTCCAATCTGACACAAACCGTCGGCCAATAACAGACACGCAACATTGTCAAGCTCAAAGCTCTTTGACTCAGGATCACGCACACGTTCTTTTTTTTGTATACAGGCAAAAACCCATACACACACACAGTCATCCCATCCAATCTCATTTCAATCCCATCCCATCTACACACACACACATGCATGCACATACACACAAAATGTCTCAGTTCCTGCGGTTGCACCCCTCTGGGGACCGATACAGCATAGCACAATGTAAATTGTATTCCCTGCCATTGTCTCTGTTTGCCCATTTTTCTTCTTCCCTCTACAAGACACACAACACACACGCACGCACGCACACACACACACACACACACACACACAGCTTCACCACTGCTATAGAGACCCAGAGCTATTGTTATTGTTGTTGTTCTTGTTGGAAACTGCTTTGTCAGCAAGGGAATCTGTGTATCACGTGTGTGTGTGTGTGTGTGTGTGTGTGTGTGTGTGTGAACCCGTAAGTAGTGGCCTTGCTCTGTCTGGGCCCTGTCATGTGGATTCATAACCCAATCCCATACAAGACGTTTGTAGCATCATTGCAGAATCACTCTCAGCTCGGCCTTCCCCACAAAGATGTTGTCCCAGAACATGGTTAAATGTGAATGGCAGATGTTTGATTTTCAGGCTTCTTTTTATTTTTTTAGCAGAAACAAGAAAGTTCATGTTCTGAACTGAGAAAATGAGAGGCTCGACAGCGCAGTCGCAGAAAAGAGGGAAGTAAAGAGGCAGCTAATAAACAGACGAGGGAAAGAAAGAAAGTGGCTGAGAGGCCAGAGATGAAACAAGGAGGCGAAAAGGAAAAAAAAGGGAGAGAACGTCTGAGTGTGAAGGAAATGGAAACAGTGAGGAAAGAGCTAAAGGGTTGTAATCTGCCATTAATTTGGCCGGCGCTAAATCACGAGGGAATGCTGGGAAATCAATACGAGCTGATTGCTACTCTCACAGAAGTGCCGAAAACACCGAAACGCACTCGGCTTCTTTTCTGTTCTTATATCTGCAGCTATTTCTCTCCTGTGTCCCGCCGCCACACACACACACACACAGTCCCGCTCCCGGAACACGTTCCCTTCACTACAGGAATATTACACACATGCAGCCCAACACAACAAAGTGGCACACAATGTGCGAGTTTGTCACCGTTTCACTGATTGCAATCTGTGTAAGTGAGTGTGTGTGACAGTGTGTGTGTGTGCGTGTGTTTCAGCGTGCGAGTCTGAGCTGCTCCACAATCATTTGTTTGTGTTTTTACACACAACTGCAATAACACTCACCCCAGTCTGATACATTTACACAAACTGCATGACTGACAAAGACGGTAACACAGACGGCTGCATCAAAGAGTAAAATGAGACAGATGTAATTGTCGGATCACGCTTGATTTACACACACACATCTTCTAAAATGATTAAAACACACACATTGTGTTTATTTCACCTGGAGCACTGAGAGAGGCAACACTGGACTAGAGAAATAAAAAACCTCAATCTGTACCAGACCATCTTTCTCACTGTTGCTTCTTCACTGTGCATCAGCTGTGCATCAGGAGGATGCACATCACTTACATGGAGAAGAGGAGCAGGGAAAAGTATCGATTCCCTGGTTAAAAGTCTTGTACCTGACGCCCGACACCTGCAGCCTCACTGCTGGCTGTAAGAGCCAGTCAGAGGGCCAGAGTCTGCACGTCCTGCAGCACCACAGACCAAAGAGTTCACGTTTTTCAATAAAGTGGGAATCAGTTTGCATAAAACTCAGATCATGTCACATAGAAATGTAATCAAGTAAACTTGTTTTGCTAATGGGGGACAAGAAGGTGCAGTGGTGACAACTGGTCCCTGACATCCAGAAGCTTCTGGGTTTATATCTGGATTATAGTGGAGATGATGGTAAATACGGCGAGTAGAGTGATGTTCCTGGGACGGCCCAGAAGCCCCTGAACAACGTCTCATTTGAAACTTCCTGCGGTGACGGAGCAGCCGTGTGATTGAAGACGGGACCTCACGGAGGGGTTCTCGCTGTCTTCATTAGGACACGCCTCACATGGGGTTACCTGAGGCAGCCGCACAAATCACACCCAAACACATCCATCATATTTACATATATTCAGAGATAGGTTCTGGTGTGTGTGTGTGTGTGCGTGTCTCATCCAGTCAACACACACACTGACAAACAGCCAGTCCCTTCCTCTGCGTCCCGGCGTCATTAATTCAGGGCAGCAGGTATGTAGTGGCCGTAATGTAAGCAGATGAGATTGAGAGGGGACCGGCTTCCTCTAACAAAGAGTCAAAAGGACAAAGCTCGGCCATTGTGAGTCAGGGCCATAATGAAAGCATTAAGATAACTGTTCAATATTTATGAAAGTGTGCAGGTCTCAGGCCGCACGCACACACACACACGCACACACGCACACACACGCACACACACACACGCACACACACACAGGGCGAAAGAGAGAGAGAAGCAGTCCGTTGGGTCGTTCATTATATGAATTGATTTAGTTGAGTTTCCCTGGTGGTTCCTTTGTGACACCAAGCTTCCTCATTCCATCCCACCTGTGCCTGTGTGTGTGTGTGTGTGTATTAAAAGGTTAACTTTCTTTCATGCATTTTCTGCCATAAGGAATTGAATTGTATTTGTTATGATCTGTGTTAGAGGGCAGCACGGTGGCACAGTGGGTAGCGCTCGTGCCTCACAGCAAGAAGGTCCCTGGTTCGAATCTCGGTTCGGGGGATCTTTCTGTGTGGAGTTTGCATGTTCTCTCCGTGTCTGCGTGGGTTCTCTCCGGGTACTCCGGCTTCCTCCCACCACCCAAAAACATGCATTGTGGGGGTTAGGTTAATTGGCCACTCTAAATTGTCCTTAGGTGTGCATGTGAGTGTGAATGGTTGTTCGTTTGTATATGTATTCTGTGTTGGCCCTGCGATGGACTGGCGACCTGTCCAGGGTGTACCCTGCCTCTCGCCCGATGTCAGCTGGGATCGGCTCCAGCTCCCCCCGCGACCCTTAACAGGATAAAGCGGTAGAAAATGAATGAATGAATGATCTGTGTTAGACCAAAGCAGTCGGGTAATGTGTGTGTCTGTGTGTGTTTGTTATGATCTGTGTTAGACCAAAGCAGTCGGGTAATGTGTGTGTCTGCGTGTGTTTGTTATGATCTGTGTTAGACCAAAGCAGCCGGGTAATGTGTGTGTCTGTGTGTGTTTGTTATGATCTGTGTTAGACCAAAGCAGTCGGGTAATGTGTGTGTCTGTGTGTGTGTGTGTCTAATGTATCAAGTGAGGTAACAGGTTTACAGAGAAGACACACATTTCTCCGTGGTTAATGCAAACACACAAACATCAGACACATGGCGGGAGAGACGCAGACTGCAGATTGTTGATTGTTGATTGTTGGTCATTGTTGTTCCCCTTCACTGAAACATGGGGTAAAACTTCAGGTGAGAGGCAGGTAACGCCCCGGACAGGTCACCAGCCAATCACAGGACAACATTCAGAGACATACAACCATCAGGAAGGAGGTGGCTGCTGTGTTACAATAACACAGCTTATCAATCATGTGAACTTTATTATCTGGTTAATTACACTGATAGATACCGGAGTTACTTATTGGTTTGGAACGACTCTATGGACGCAGCTTAATCTTTCTTTCTATCGACTCCTGCCGCCTGTTCATCCATCCACTGATCCATATGTGCACCCATGTATCCATGTATTCATTCATCACCCATCCTGAAGCGTCTCCAACCTTAAGCACCTCCATTCCACTCCCCCTCTCATTAACTCCACCTTCTCCTCCATCAATCCATCCATCAGCCCACCTCCGCCGCCCCTCCCTTCACCCACCGTAAGTGCCAATCATGAAGCTGTCAGTCAGCTGGAGTTTGCCTGTTGACAGAGCCTCGGGGGCCATTTGAAGACTTATGGTTTACAAATGCAAATGTGCAGGTTTGCTGCGGACTAATTAATCTTCGCCTCAGTCTTTTTCCCCCCACTCTTCCTTATCTCAAGTTCATCTCCCTGCTTCTTATCTCTCTGACGACCAATCCCTGCTTTTCTCTGCTTCTCTCTATTCACTCCTTCCTCAGCTCCTCTTATCCCCCTCTGATCCTCTCTATACTTCCCCCTCATCCCTGCGTCAGGCCTGTAGCTCCTTCATCTATTTATGTATTTTTATTATTTTTATGTTGTTTTTTTTTTTTTTTTTTTTTTACAGCCATATCTGTTAACGCACCCTCTGACTTTACTCCCCGTTTCACAAAGTCACAGCAATTTATACCCCTATTCACGTCCAGGCAGGAGAAGTGGATTGTGGGACGCGGCTGGGGGTGGCGACGAGCCATCAACAATCAGATTTACAAGTCTCCCTCAGACAACCCCCACCGACCATCAAATCTTTGAAGGGTTCAAGGTTCAACTCCATTTGGAGCCTGTTTAGTGGGAGCGCATCCTCCCACTAAAGAAGAAAAAGGCGTTTTACACACACTGAGCGGTGGCGGTGTGTGTTTAGGCAGCTGCCAGCGGTGCGGCGGAGAGATTTACGTGTTGGTGCTTGAAGGAGCGAGAGCTTTCGATCCCTGTACCGTAATATTTTATTGTGTCAGGGATACAACGAGATAGGCCGCTCCATTCCCTTCAAGGGAAAAAGAAAAAGCCTGACACGGGACTTTTGGACAGGGAAGAATGAAGAGCGAGTGGGAGAAGAGAAGGGAAAACGCCAAACGATGAACAGAGCATGAGTGAGCATTGTATGGCTGTCAGTCGGAGAGCTGGGCATAGAAAGCCAGAGGGCAGCGTGGGCATAAATCAACCCGCTGATCAATGGATTGATTAGTAAATCAGGCACCATATACAGTAAGTCAAGGCTGGAGCTCCATTAGGGAAGAGCTATGTCATCATTACAGACCTGAATCCAACAGCTCTGGGTGCAAACGTGCCATTTATTTCCCCACAGGCCGGACAGAGAGGGTCAATAACACCAGAACTGGGACGCTGAGTTTAACTACAGTCCTGTTCTGGTGTTGACTCATCTGCTCTGTCATGTGATGGGTTTGATGCTAAGAGCCGGACCTTTGGCAAAAGGACGGACTGAAACCACGTCGGTGTGAAAAGTGAAGGGAAACCTTAAAGCCTTTAAACGGGGGGGCGGGGGGTGGGGGGGGGTGGGGAAAGAAGTATTCTGTAGGTTTAACATGAAATGAGGTACATGTTTTAGTTTCTCCCTTCAGCGCTCACAGAAAAGGTCCAACAAACACCGCCGCTGCTCGTTTCACTTTGAACAGGTAACTCTGAGAACGTTCATTTCCACTGTCAGCGTCAAAAGCAGGTTTTGAAAAGTGGCTGCACTGGGAGAGACTAAGAATAACATCAACGTATATGTAGGTAACATAAATATAAATATATGACCATACAGAGTCATCACCACTCAGTTAATTGGACTGAAAGTCTGATATAACATAACCCAATTTAATTTTCCATTTTTTGGCGTTTTCACTAAACTGTGGCGTTTACACGCGATTAATACGATGTCACCTGCACTGTCACACATACAGTCACATGTAGCAGTTACAGTTTGTCCTCCTGACTTCTTTCATTGTTTGTCGTCCCAAGACAAACTCACTCATACACACCTGGACACCTCGAACCACCACAACCTCCTGAAGACACTGTTATTTCACCCCATCGGCATGAAGATGTAAAAGAGTCATTCACACCTGCCCACGCACACACACACACACACACACACACACACACACACACACACACACACACACACACACACACACACACACTGTTGTTTTACACAGTATTGTTGGCCATTGTGTTTGACAGAGTAGATGTTTAATGGAAAGGGAATCTGCTGAGGCAGTTGTAGCAAGGTGGCTAATGAACTGTACGACACACACACAAACACACACACACACACACACACACATTCATTGTGAAGAGCAGCTGCAGCATCTCCAGCATGTATATATGTTTCCTGAGGGACTGCTTAGCTCAGTGCCGGCCCTGTGATAATCTGCCATTTGACTTTATGCATAAAAGCTGTGCCATATAATTTATAACTTTATAACTTTAATGTCGTCCTGATGTTCTCCAGTAAGAATTACTGAGAGAAATTAGCTGAAGAAACAGCAGCTGTGTTTTGAATCTGTTGAGTGGACGTCCAGCCCACATACATTCACCCTGTATGCACTACAATAACTGTGTATATTCACCTGTATGTACTACAATAACCTGTATGTACTGTTACTGTGAGGTTCATTCATTACTTATATGACTTTTGACGTTTGCCTCACACATTTTGACAAACGTTAATTTCAACACTGAGTAATAGTAATTAGCTTACACTACAAGTCCCAGCGAATGTACAGGGGGCGCTGCTGCTCAAAATTACTTAGTGTTGCTTTAATGAACAACAAAGTGATTCCTTTGCACAACACTGTGTTTGATTCTCTGTATGTTCCTCTCCTCTGCTTCACACTTCATGTCTGATAACACACTCGGCCTTGTGCGCTGAATTCCTTTTTGTTTCCGGCCCTGGCAGCGGTTGTAAGATGATATCATTACACGAGCTGAACATTCTACTCCGTGTCAACTCCACTCCCTCAAATATACTGCATATATACAGTACATATATTTATCCCCATCTAGCTCATCTGTCTTCTATCTAGATCATCAAAAGTGACACGAAAATAGGTTTTGGAATAGAACACGGCGTATCATTCACAGGAATATATATATATATATATATATATATATATATATATATATATATATATATATATATATATATATATATATATATATATATATATATATATATATATATATATCATGCATTACTTATATGACTTTTGACGTTTGCCTCACACATTTTGACAAACATTAATTTTAACACTGAGTAATAGTAATTAGCTTACACTACAAGTCCCAGCGAATGTACAGGGGGCGCTGCTGCTCAAAATTACTTAGTGTTGCTTTAATGAATAACAAAGTGATTCCTTTGCACAACACTGTGTTTGATTCCCTGTATGTTCCTCTCCTCTGCTTCACACTTCATGTCTGATAACACACTCGGCCTTGTGCGCTGAATCACTTTTTGTTTCCGGCCCTGGCAGCGGTTGTAAGATGATATCATTACACAAGCTGAACATTCTACTCCGTGTCAACTCCACTCCCTCAAATATACTGCATATATACAGTACATATATTTATCCCCATCGAGCTCATCTGTCTTCTATCTAGATCATCAAAAGTGACACGAAAATAGGTTTTGGAATAGAACACGGCGTATCATTCACAGGAATATATATATATATATATATATATATATATATGAATGAATGACATTGATTTCAGCTGTCCTCACACAAACCGCTCATGCTCATCTTTCCATTCCGTCCTCGCTCTGCTATTTATCTCTCCTACAAATATATTCTCGCTCTTTCCCACTTTCCCACATCTGCATTTTTGTCTGTCTTTCACGTCTTTCAATTTGTCTCTTCTACATGTTTTTTTGTTTTTTAAAGCTTCTCTTGCCACCGAACTCCGTCTCTCTTATCACGCACGCCCCTCTAGCTCTTTCCATCTCAGTCTCAGTTCCACTCATCTGGTGTCTGCTCTTATTCAAGGTGACTCGTGGAGAGCAGACGGAGCGAGCCGAGCGAGCACGGCGGTGGCGGCGGCGGCGGCGGCAGCACACCTGGCTCCGAGTGGAGCACACTCAACTGAAATATTTATCAAACAACAGATTACATGATTGCAGCAGCTCTCCGGTGACACAGCGGTGTCGACTGTTAGAAGAGTCAGAAACAAGGTGCGACCTCACCTCCGAGGCAGAGGAGGCACGCTGAGAATAAGAAAACAGGAGCAGATGTCAACCTTTTACAACCATTTGTATCACATATGCTACACTAAGTTCCAAAGAGGAAAACACAGCCTGAAATGTACAGTCTTTTCAAAATACTACGAGCAAAATTTGTTTTTGTATCTACAATGTACATGGTTGTGAGCAAAAAGTTGCCAAATGCCCAATGCATCAAATGCTTAAAGGTTCAATCAACATCTCAGTTCCAAAAACAAAAAAGACTTTTCTGGCGACTGTTTGATGCGTCTGGCTTTACGGTGTTTCCCATTTATATCAAATGTTCCACATGTGAGTCTCTTTTGTCCAGTTAAATTAAAGCTGAAGATGGCCCATTATTGATCACTCTGACTGTGGTCTTAGGTAATTACTTAATTAGATAATTAAAGACACAGTAATATATATAACATCAAAAGTCACTTTGTGACACTATTTGTTTTTGAACCTTTGATTTCCTATTTTTTCCATTCCATTATGTTGTGTCTTTGTTGTTATGTATTTCTATGTAAATCCAGGGCACTCCTGTTGTCTTGGCCATCTGTCATTGGTGAGAACTTTAGGGGAACCAGGAAACAACAGGCCTGAGAAGGCCTCTAATTGGTCCACAGAGGATAAGGAGCTGTCTTTGGAGGAGATCAGAAAACAGCAGGTGGAGGCACTGGCTGGGTGCTGATTCTCATTTGGAGATGCGAGGCCTCCCAGCGGGGCCTGAGATGGCTCCATGGGGATCTCCAGAAAATATGCCAATGATGTTGTTAAATGTTGTCTTATTTTATGACAGACTCATTCTTCTTCACTCTCATCTAAGGATGCCTCAGTCTCCATGATGAAGCTGACATTTGACTGGATCTAAACTTAATTGTGTAGCCAAGCCAGCAGAGCTGCAGAGGCAACATGTTCCCTGTAAAATATGTATGCTCCGGACATAAACATCAGCCTCATCCAACAAAACAGATGTCAGCGTTTTCTGGACGAGGGCTCAATTATCATGGGGCCTCAGTCCTCTTTCTGTTCACACTAGGTCCTAGAGCTATCAGACCACCTCTTCACTGGAGTGCATTCTGGCTGTAATTTCCCAATTTGGGGACTGTCTGTCTGTCTGTCTGTCTGTCTGTCTGTCTGTCTGTCTGTCTGTCTGTCTGTCTGTCTATCTATCTATCTATCTATCTATCTATCTATCTATCTCACTTGGAACAAAATGGCTGCTGCTGCTGTATTTGCTATCCTGTGTCTTCTGATTAAATTAGCCAAAAAAATAGGGAAAATAAAGTTATTCAGATTACATATGAACCCAAAAAGAGATTGAGGAGACTACAAAGACCACAGTTCCTTGTTGTTGGCTCTCTCGCGTTGTTTTTTCCCGGCTGCAGTCACGTGACCTATCTACGGCAAGCGAAGAAGGTTACAATACAATGCAAAAAGGCGAAGCGAACCCGGTGCGCTTTGTGTTCACAACAAGCGGATTAAGCGAACCGTACTGCTGGTTTTTAGCGAACCGTACTCAGACCAGAGGTGGTCTGAGTACGGTTCGATTCAGGGGTGTTTTTTAGCGGTCTGAGTACGGTTTTGTGTTCACACCTGGCAGAAAACATGCTGAGTCATCATTTGAGTTCGTTTCGACGGCTGAAACGGACCAAGTGTGAAAGCACCCTAAAAGTAATTGTGTAGCCAAGCCAGCAGAGCTGCAGAGGCAACATGTTCCCTGTAAAATATGTATGCTCCGGACATAAACATCAGCCTCATCCAACAAAACAGATGTCAGCGTTTTCTGGACGAGGGCTCAATTATCCCAAATCAAACCTCTGTTCTCAATGAGATGGCAACACTTCATCCACGCATCGTTGCGATTCATCTGTCATATCTGTGATGCACCACAGAGGCCGACAAACTCTCTATTGTAAGTCTGTTGCTTCTGGGGCTCACGCCTGACTGAACTTGAAACTGAAAAAAAAAGCATTCGGATACATTGTTCCACTGATAATTAAACAGTCCGTGGCTCTAAATCATGTCTGGGGCTGATGAACCCCCCATGAGAGAACTGTGGTGGAGTGTTTTTTTTGGGCTGTTTGTTTGAAAGACAAATGACTAAAGCTCTAAATCCATACGAGCTTATTATCACTGTGAATGCATATTATAGCAGACGTCCACAGGGAGGGCGCTGGATCGAGCGTTTGATCCCACTATTTGTCATCTGTAATAACTCTGAGGAAATAAAGCAGAGATTGTGGGAAACAGCCGCAGACCAAGGAACGGCAATACATTTCCACGACGCTTACAGACAGAAGATGTGGGATTAACAACATCTTTTACAGGGCTGTACATTTAAAAAAGCAACCACAGGAAGTAGTCACTTTATTAGGTACACCTGTACAGTGTAATGTAATTCAGCGCAGCTCATCGGTGATCAAACGCAATCTTGTGATGCCTTGAATAGGATAATGGGAATAAGAAACTAAGTGTTGTTTATGGTCATTTCCAGGTCTTTATCCAGACACACACACAGCCAACACACAGTTTTTGTTTTGCACAGTGCAATGGATTCAATCCAGGTAAAAACAAACTGAAAGCTCCGTACACCTCAAAACAAACAGCTTACAAAAAGCTTATTGGAAAACTGCATCATGCATCACACGGATTGATTGATAACACGCATGAGTCTGGTCACTGTTTCTTCATAGAAGATAAGAGAGTCAAGCTGCGTACTGTTTAAAGAAGATAAAGTATTTCCTCCTTTAGAGAGACAGAACACAAAGATCTCATCAGATCTCAGCACAGCAGAGATCCAGCAGGAGGCTGCCTCCATCAGAGCTGAGAGTTTCACATGTCCCGCGTAAACGACAAGTTCAACTCCAGAAAAATGTTCTTTCTTTCTCCAATTTCTCACTCCATTGCCCTTCTCTCCCCTCCCCTCTCGCCCGGCGCTGTGCAATCTGTCAGTCATGTGTAGCCTGTGTCAAGTTTTCAGCTAAGACACGGGTAATCCTGCCATCGCCGAGGCTGTTAACTGGCTAATTACAGAATATATTGCCCGTCACAGCCGCCTAATCCTCCGCTCCCATTCACTTTGGCCCATTAAGGATCCCGGGGGATTTACTGTAACAATCACACCTCCTTCTCTCTTTGATGGTATATGGGGATTAGTATTAAAATATACAGTGTGTCACAGAAACGACAGCGGTGCTATCAAGACTGGGAAGAAAAAGAACCGCTACGCCCGGAAAGTCTTGTATTTTTATATATATATATATATATATATATATCTATATATATATATATCTTTATATATATATATATATATGTAAAGAAGTAAAAAGTTAAGCCACATACTACCAGTCTCTTGAAAAGGTTTTACATAAGTGTAATAACAAGAGGATTATAGCTGAATGGAATAATTTGACATCCATACATCTTGCACTGAAGGTACAACGATTTTCTCTCAGAAATATTAGTTTCCACATAATCTTGGTCATGGAGCAACAGTAAAAAGTGAAAGAGGATTCTGTTACGTTCACATGACATTCAAAGATCATATAATGTCATTATCTGCGATTATAAAAAGGACAGGCAACATATAATGTCAAATAATCAATGAGAACACAAGTACTATTATTCATTTATACAATTTAAACCCCATTGAGAAAGCCAGTAAAGGAGGAAATGCCAGTGTGGTTTTCTGTGCGTTAACTCAATAACATTTCCATGTTGAATGTCAATGTAATTCTCACGCTCCTGTGCTCTCTGCATGTTTCATGGCTGTTTTCAGTGGCCGGTTGCCTGTTCATTCACTATGGCTGCAGTTAGCCGCTCCCTCAGTCTTGCTGAATCGCTTTGGAGACACAGATTGTCATAAATGATGATGCAGAGTACAACAGGAGGCCGGAGAGTGAAACTGCAACTCAGCCGCAGTCGAGGACTGTCACACAATTAAAAGTACACAAAACCCGTAGCTTACATTTACATATTGGTCAACATAACAGTTCACTAGTAGCCGAGGGGGAAATTGGTTGTAAACTCATTTCAGGTAACTGCAGAACTAATTACAAGGAGTCATCTGCCCCCAGACACGCCTGAATCGTTTTTTAATGGAAGGAACAGTGAAAAGCATTAAAAAAAAAACCCAGATAAAAAGTAATCTAAACATGAAATAATAAAGTAAAGCGAAAACTGCATTAATTATCAACTACCTGCCAAATTAATTGAAATATCTGCTACGGCAAACGGAAACAATCATGCAGACTGTCTCCATCCCAGGCGACCCTCACTCACAGTCAGACCCCCCCCCCCCCCCCCCCCCCCCCCCCCCCATTTTTAACTTTTAAAAACACCTGTGAAAATAAAAGAATTCCTTCCTTCAACCAACTTTCAATTATAAAGCTTGTTTTTTTCTCCCCTTACTCAATATGGTGGATGAACGTTTTTTCATGAGTTGACATTCGTTAACGTTAAGTGGGACAGGGCGTTAGAACCGAGGGTAAAAAGGACAAAGACATCACAGCACCAACTGATAAGAGCCACATTAAAGGCGCAGTCCGCCTGCTTCCAAGCAACACTCCTTAGGAAGGAGGGAACAAAGGAGTGGGAAAACGATAAGCCAGCAAATCTTATTATTTCACAGGGAGAAGAGTTTGGTTATCTCGTGCTTTCATTCTCTACCTCTTCTTCTTTGGATGTACATGCTGTCAGATTTTCACTCTCCGGCCGTCTCCGCCTCTCCCTCACTCACACCTGCACGCTCCCGAACCCCCACGTGCTGCCTCCCCCTCCTCCTCCCTGCCTCACCCGAGCCACCCCTCCCCGGAGCGACGCGTCGTGTTGTGTTGAGTTTGTTAACAAGTCGTCGTCGTTTGATTTCTGCAACGCTGGGAGGTTGATCGCAGTTTCCCTGCAGCATTATGTGTTAACCTGATTTTACAGAGGAAGACAACACCTCTCTCGCGTTTGTTAGTCATTCTCAGGCTTTCTCACTGACACACACTCACACACACACACACACACACACGTTGTTCTTTCCTCTGACACATGAGGGGCCTCGTCGCCACCTCTGTTCTTTGTCTTCACATGTTAAAACATTCTGACAAGTTCCGTGATAGACCAACTTTAAACCATGGACTCATTTCTTAAATGACAAGGGCTGTGTACGAAATCGCCCCCTAACCCCTATATAGTGCATTATATAGTGAGCACGCCATTTTGTAGTGGTGTCCGAAAGCTTAGGGATCATAGCATGTCCACTATATAGTGCACTCAATGTATCCCACAATTCACCGCGAAATGTAGTGTACATCCGATGGTCACTAACCGGACCAAGATATCCCATCATGCATTGCCAGAAATTCTCTGGCCTGCGCGGAAGTGAAAATAGCGGACGGACGGGAGGGAAATATACATAAATATTATAAAATATAACAAAATACGAAAATAAAAAGTACAGGAAAAGTAATCAAAAGCCTCTAATTTAATAAAAATGCAGTGGTAAACAAACAAGTATTTTGTGAGACGACAATAATGTGGTACGTTTTAATTGTGCGACAGCGATGACGGGCGCCGAGAGTAGTGTCCGAAAGATTTTTCTGTTGAGCTCACTATATAGTGCACTACATTTATTTCCCCTATGTAGGGAGTAGGGAGTAGGGAGTAGGGGTTAGGGGGCGATTTCGGACACAGCCTTGGACATGTGAGGAGCAGGTATGTGAATGAATACGCTCATGACACATCTGGCTGTCAATGTGAACACATGATGAGACAGGAAGTGTAACATGAAGATGAGAATGATGAACGTGTATCATCAGCAAAAAAAACAACAAAAAAAACCCATTTCATGATATGGCCATACACTGATTCTGTACTGCAGCTGTAGCTGTAGCAGTTTAGCATTAAAAGATCTGGAGGTGCTGAGTGACTGTTGCCCACTTGCTGAATTTTCTTCTACAAAGTTACTGCACTGTGGCTTTGGTGTTACAAGAAAATCAATAGTTCCAGTGGTTTCTACATCTACCACTTCCCCTTTAGTGGGTAAAAGCAACAAGCTGTTTCTCTTTTTAGGCTGAAAGGAGAAGGTCAATCCCAAACAAAGCAATTACTCCGGGCTTTTGTGTAGCTGTGTCAAATGTGAGTATGTGTTGATTGGAAACACACACCCGCTGCACTCGAGCCGTCCTAAATTAACACCAAGCTGTCTCTAATTGCCTTTCCTGCTCAGACACTCCTCAAGTAATCAACATTTTCCAAGAGACATGCGACAAAGCCGGAAAAGATAAGTGAAGTTAAGCTAACAACAAGCCAAATCTGACATCACACACACACACACACACACACACACACACACATGCACACACACACACACACACACACACACACACAAAGCAAAACAACAAACCCTACCACCACCGCACCAGAGTCTTTATGGCACATAAAGAAAGAGGCGTTTATATTTCTAATGACTGTGATGTGTGGCATGAGGCGGGAATAAGAGCCAGGAAAAAAATCCCACAATGCATCACAATGTCCACTAGTGTGGGGGCAAGTGTGATGGTGGAATCCAGCGGGGGTGGGAAAGTAGCGAAATAAAGGGAAAACGTAGAATCATTGGGAATGTCAAGGAAAATTGGAAAATGAGGGAGGATTGGGGATAAAGTGGGAGGAGAGGGGGGGTAGAGAGGGGGATATGGGGGAGGAGAGTTAGAGGGATGGGGTGGGGGGTGGGGGGTTCGGGTGGGGTATGGTGACGACAGGCTCTCTGGTGTCTTCTATCTTTGATCGAAATGTATTTTGGCATTTCTCCTCTCCTCTCCTCAGATGCAATTAGATTCCTCGCTAGCCAAGCAGACGCAGATGAAATGGCTGCTTAATGACTTCCTCGGCAACCCGCCCCGGCAACGCAAACCTTCCATCTGGAGCCTCCTGTGCACGCACCCCCACCCCCCGCGCCTCTCCCCCTTCTCCTCACCCATCCTCTCCATGTTTCTCCACTCTGTTGTATTATTCTTTAATTTTCTTCTTCTTTTCATCTTTACTGTCACATTTTCTCATTTAAATTCTGTTTTTACTTTCTTTCTTGTTCCCTTCACTTCTTTCACGCGCCGTGATTTCATCTCCTTCCCTTTATTGCTCTGTCTGTGCGACTTCCCGCTGAGGGTCATTTCACTCTGAGTAAAACCTGGACATGACTGAATTACCAGACACTTGTTCTCATTTGTTGGAAAGTGAATGACTCTTGATTTTATATCGAACATCTAATACCACACTCGCCTTTATAATGTGACGACTGGAACCGTTCCTCCATGGCGAGACATCTAACCTCAGATAGCACTGATTCAATAGTTACACACAGAGGAAACACTGACACACAAAGCCATGAGAGGCTTAATGACAAGAAGTTACATTTGCACACAAAATACTCTTAAGTGTTACATTAAAATGTTATTTTTTAATTGTTTACGAATAATATTTTTAATGTATTGAGTCTAATTTTACTAACTTTTTTTTAAACTAAAATATAAACTTAGTGTTGTGAAAATCCTTTACCAGTCAGTGTGTGTTGCAAGGCAAAGAAACACTTCACAGTGTTGACTCTCCCTCCCTCTTGCCATGTGACTGTCATGGCTTGTGACACAAAGCTGAGTATGACAAGTTAATACTCCCACACAAACAGTACAGACACAATACAATTTCAACATGAGGGGTTGAAATCATCAGCCATCTGGTTACACGGCTGCTCATCTAACCTTCACCGATACATCTCCATCTCTTCACCCTCCATCCTCATTTCCCTCGGTCTCGCTGGTGTCCCGCAGCACCGCCTTCATCTTTTCATCTCTCCACAGGAGGAAGGGCACATTTTCTAATCAGACTGAGTAATGCAAATTTAATGAATTTGGCGGTGGAGTCGCTTGCCGTGCGCACACACACACACAAACATGCATGAATATGGAGTGACCGGGCAAACGTGGACACTCACCCAAAGCCACAAAAGCCTTTTTACAGCCAGTCACAGGTGGATGCCAAGATTAGGATACATGCAAACATACACACACGCGCACAGACACGCACACACACGCACGCACACGCACGCACACGCACGCACACGCACGCACAAAGTAACTTAGTGACTCACTACTGTCTGGTAATCTGAAGCTGTTTTATGGTTTTAATAATTGCTGTTTTGTTTATTTACTGTCATTATATACTGTACCCTCTGCTCTGAGGTTATTTTCATATGAAGGGCAAAGAGTGAAGAAAACTGATTCACAACATATATGGACGTAGACAGTTGCGTTTCCCATTTTTCCAGATGCAGCAATTCCATCACACTTAGTAAGTAAAACTCCATGAACACTGCATGTGTTGATTATTGTTTGCCTGGGATCTAACAGGACAACATGAGCAGCAGTGACCCCGCAGTCGGCTTCGGAATAAATATGCTGGACTAGTATGAAATACTCTATGAACTCATGTCTGTATATGCAAAGGAAACATAACCGACACTTGGTTTAAACTGTGCTTGATGAAAGGACACTATAATCTTCTGAAAACATTTAATAATGACTGATGTTAATAAGACAGACTGCTAATCGCTATTTATCTTGCGGCAAGGTATTTCAGGAGGAGATGTAATGATGGATCTTTTTTTCCCATCCGAGGATGGGGATGGCATGCGAATTGGAAAGTAATGATTAATTTATTCAGGACTTTCCCATAGAAAAGGTACAAAGCTTTTTACAGCTCAAAAAGAATGAAAATTAAAATCCCATCAAACATATGAAAATAGTTTTTCCATAGATACATTATATACAGCACAATACATCCATATAAAGGGAGTGAGCATATGTTCTATTTGTATCATGCGAACATAATAGGCAGAAGTTAACTATTCCAAATACTCAAAGGCTAAAACAGAAAATGAAAAGCTCTCCCACCATCATTAAGGTTTTATCCAAAGTGCTTCTCAGATACTAATTTACCAGAACATCAATATTAAACACAATTAAGAGCTGAAGTTCTTTCATTTCTTTACATATAGATAAGATCAGGATCAGCTAGTAGCCTGTGATATAAAAACCCAAAGGTCCCTGCAAACTGACATTTATTTGACCAGCTTCATACAAAACCAACAGTTGGTTTTCCTACTTTGCAAACGTGGCAGACGAAATGAAAAACTGTCTGTTAAAGGTCAACTTTTTTTTTTTTTTTGGTTTGTGCCTGAGGCAGTCGATTGCTGATTTTGAATACTGATGTAATATTTAATGTGCACTGTGAAACCAGTGCTGGTTAAAGATGAGAAGCATTGTCATTTAAATGTACAGCCGATAGGGATTAGTAGGAGCCGTCCAGCCTTAATCTGACAGTCGGGTTTGTGTGACGGCAACAAACTCCTCAAATTTAAAAAAATAACTTTGTGTGAATGCAGAAAAAAAAACAGATAATCTCCAGATACTCAGAGAAGTGGTGAAGGAGCCAGGATGGTGATAAAGAAATGACATCTGCAGTGTCATCGCGTTCATTATTGTCCTCGTTCACCTCTCGGGTGATCCCATCACAAGTGGACAGCTCGAGGAGCGTCACTTCACGTCTCCCACTGGAATGCATCGTCACAGGCGCCTCGAGTGGCCACTTGTGACGGGATCAATATGTAAATAAACACCTACATCATCTCTCCTCCAAGAGACCAAATCTGTTCTTGTTTTAACTAATCCAACTGTGTGCATGTGCGTGTGCGTGTGTGTGTGTTTTTGGTTGATTTTAAAGGATACACACGTCCAATGTGGCCTGTCCTCAGTGTGTCTCGACTGTGTTTCACACCTGCACTTACAGCTGTCCACTCCTGATCACCTGAGGCAGCGGTTAACGTCAGGTCTGAGCAGCGTGTGCTAACCAATGATAATGAAACACCTCCACTGTGACAGAGCAAGCTGGAGACTCACAGCATGAACCTTCCTGAGACGGCTGCCCAGCGTGTGTCTCAGACACACACACACGCACACACACACACGCACGAGTGCAGAATTACATGCTCCGAACATTAGCATACACGTCCCCACTGTGTCTGTATACTCATCATCTCTCACATAGGTATATGTAAATATACATGTACAAACACACTTATGATCCACGCATGTGGATGTCTGCGCACAAAGAAGGGTTAGAGAGAGAAAAAAAACATAGTGACATTTAAATAAGATTATTAAGAACAATAATGTGAATCCGGTGGGGAAAAAAGTCTCCTAATGGACGGTAAAAGGGTTTGGTTTATTTTTGAAGCTGAATGTTGCAGGAAATCTGATTGTTCACTTTCTTTGCAAAGAAAGATTGTCTAATAATGACTGCTGAAAAAAAAACGGGAAACGTGAAAGACTAAAAGGTGACTTCAATTACACTTTTCCAAAGTTTGTTCATGGATTTGTCAAACTGAGTTGCCCAAGATACCTGCCAGCAGACATCACAGCCAACAATGCAACCATCTACCTGACCACACCTCATTTTAACACTAAAATGAATTTTCGTCCTACCTGGAGCTAATTTGCACCGAATGGAGTTAAGCACATTATATTTTCCTCAACATACAAAACAAAGTAAAATCATAAATACATGAGTATTTTCACATCTTCACGTAGCTCAGCAGAAAAGAACATTGGCACAATTATAAAAGCCAATATTCGCTTTGACTAGATAAACAATATTTACTTCCTTCCACAGTCTGAATTGATATAATATAAAAAAAGTTATAGAATTAATAATGAAACAAAGAAAAAAGAATAATTACTATTGACATAGACATTCATCTGCTGCTAAATCCCAAGTCTGTGAAGGATTACTAAAGCTCATCATACAGGCCAATGTCGTTACTGAAAACAGATCAAAAATACTATCGTCAATAAAAACAGAGGCTAAAAACAGTTCAGATTTATAAAATCAACGGAGAACCGAAGAGAACGCGTTTCACCTCTGCTTCATTTAGAATCAGATCACACTTCACGTCTTAAACTGAAACAGCTGAGATTAATAAGGGGAATCATCGCCAGATTAAAAGAGCTTGATTAGTTCAGTTAAACTGATCCCATCAATTACATGTTTGATTGGCTGCGACACAGCTCTTAAAGAGTAATCTGTCGGTCCATCCATCTCCATCTGTGTCTTTCCATCTGAGCGTCCCTCTGCCAGGAGCTGCACGGACTTTTACAGTCGGGCGAGAGATTGTGCAAAAACTACACTCGATCATAATGACTGATCACAACTCATGTACCTGTGTTCCACTTTCTCACAATGATACGTGTGCAAAAAAACAATAACAACAAAAAACCAAAGCCCACAGGTTCTCAGGTGGCCACATCCAGTTCATACACACAATCTGTACGTACTGTACACGTGAACATGTATACAACATATAGCGTGTTGCATAATTAATGACATACTCAGTATATGTGCAGTACACACAGATGCACGTACATAAAATGTATATATACACACACACACACACACAAACACCTTTCATGCACCCACGCACAAATGCTTCACACACACCAGGAGGCTCATGTACACACACCGACACACACAGACATCAAAGTGAAAATAGTTTTTCTTGATATTACCCTGGGTGTCGGTGCTGGCAGCCAGAGAGCCAGAGATAGAGACACAGAGGGAGAATGAGGGGAAAGAGAGAGAAAGGAATTAACTGGTGACATCCATGCGAGAAGGGATCTGATGACTAGAACTATATTTCATTTTCACTTTGTCCCTTGATGGAAGCACCATCTGTGTGTAAGCTCCGTTTTGTGCTTCTGCTGCCGTGTGCATTGGAATGACTCTTCATACAGGTGTGTGTGTGTGTGTGTGTGTGTGTCTGCAGTGGTGTGTGAATAAGGCTTCATGTGAACACTTCATCTATGTGCTCATGTATGCATGTCTTAGTTTGTGTGTTCATATACAGCAATAGCATATGTGTGCGTGTTTGTGTGTCTTCACAGTATATGAATGCTTGGAGTTTGGAGTGTGTGTTTGTGTGTAAATGTCTTATTCCTAATATTATTTCCTAAAATTATTTTCATCTTTCTGCTCCATCGTTCCTCTCTCTCGCTCTCTCACTCCCACTCTCTCTCTCCCCCTCCCTCATCTCGTCCTGATTAGGGACTTGTTGGCCTCCGGGCGGTTTGAACCAATCAAGAGCGAGTTTAACTGAGAGTGTTCACACCTGTCCTGACAGGAATGATAACAACCAGGGCCGACCGCGGCCGCTGCTCTGTCCCGTTGCCACGGTGATCAGCCTGTTTTGGAAAGCCCACGGTGACATATGGGGAGAGGTGCCGCATTCCGATGTCTGTGTGAACTCAGAGGGACCATGTGACATATCGGTTTGATGTTGGTCCTGTGACAGCGAGTGTTGCGTATGCGTCATTTTGTAATCATCATGTGTTGCTGCTGTTGATAGTACTGTAGATATCATGTAACACATGATTTCAAGTAAATACTATGTTGGACCACTATCTTGTATTTTGGACCATGTGTATACTGGTTAACCAGCATCTCTACTGGCAAAAGCAAACATAGTAATAAACTTATGGAGACAGAAGAGAGAGGTGGAGAAAGAGGAGATGGAATGGTAGAGGGGCTGTCTGCTAATCCACACACCTTAGCCTTTCATCAGTGGCGTCTGCGTAGGCGATGGTGGCGTGTGTTGGTTTCTATTCGTCTGATACCTCTGACTCGCTCTTATTAATACAGTCACACCTTTATTTATTCATTATCAGGCTCATATTTTATTCATCCCTTGTTTCGTTTTATTTTTTTATTTACTGCAGCGCTTTCAGGCGAAAGCATCATCAAGTTTGATCAAACAGCGATGACAGGAACGCTTCCCTCTGTGTGTGTCTGTATGTGTGTGTGTGTGTGTGTCTGTATGTGTGTGTGTGCGTGCGTGAGGAGAGATTGTAGAGAGCAAAAAGTATAAAGTCATCTCACCAAAAAGATACAAACAAATTAAACTGCACACATTTTGTGAATAACACAACAGCCAAGTGCCGACCGACCATTGTCTTATAAAGTCACACAACATCTTATTTTGATCTTGACACTTGTTATAAAGAAGCAGTATTTTATCAACAAACAAATTAAAGGAGGAGTACAAAGCGTGTCGTGGTCTTAGATTGTTAGCAACCATTCACCAGATGTTTGCTCTAACTTAATGCTCCCCTGAGAAGACTTTCAGAAACCCACGGTGTAACGTTACAACAACATTACAAACCACCTATATGCAGGAGTGGCTTCTCACCATACTTTCTCTCTCTTTCCTAAAGACAAAGCGTAGGTGATCGACTCGCAAAATATCCTCTTAAATTCTTTTCAATCTCAAACCTGCACTGCCTGTAAGTCTGTGTCATCAACATCAGACCGTTCTGCAGTGACCAGGGCCACAGCTGATATAAAGTGACATTTACATTTACGTGCTGAATAATGGTGGACGTGTAAAACTCTCCTCTGCTCAGGTTAAGTGCCTTAGTCAGAGGCTCTCCTCCATGACGGGGGAAGTGAGGGAGCTAATCATTGACTCTATACTTACATGATAAACTGACCTCTGAAGCCGAGTACCCTTGGGCGCTGAATGTGGTTATAGATATACCATAAATCACCATTTTCTACGAGAAATCCAAATCACAGGAGAGCAAATACCAATTTGCCTTGGGGGTAAAAGGTTTACATCTCATATCGACATATATTTAGGACAAAGTTTATGTTTCAGTTAATAACTGCGTTAATGGAAAGAACAGGCTCTGGTGGAGAAAGAAGAAAATGATCGTCATGAATACGGAACTTAAAAAAACGCACTGAAATCCTAAATCTATTCATGGATGACACATGATACATTAAAGTGAGTGTAGTAATGGATTAGCGCGAAAAGGTCACTTTTAAATTTATTTATAATTGTGTATTTGCCAAAACATAAAAAAAGGATGCTCACATCCTATTGACAGTTTTCTCCTAAAGCATTATGGGAAGGTTACTGATTTTTCGATGACCCCTCGCTACCAGTAAAGCTTCCCTTCCTGTCCCTCCGGATTAAACCCAAACTTTACAGCTGCATCTTTAAGTGTTCAAGTATATTTCCCATATCAACAGAAACTCATTTAATCTTGCATTCAGGTCTGAACTTGGCAGATTAATGCGTGTGCTTGCACTTTCTGCGGGGAGGGGAATGCAAGGCTGGGAGGTTGCCGGGGGCACTATCAGGACCAAACTCTTTCCCTCAGACCATTTCCTGCCATGCTACAATATAGTACTTGACCATTTCCATCGACAGACTCTTAAAGCTGCCTTAAAATTTTATTTATAAGGTAAATTCCACATATTCAGTAGACCTAACCCTGCACTATAATTTGTTGAAATCAGCCTTTTCAGTCTTTTACTCACACTACATGCCGTGTAGCGAGGTAAGATACTAATGGTCATTTGCAATTGAGGGTCATTTTCCCTCCCCAGAAAACACATACTTTGTAACGTTTACAGGCATAAATGCCATAATCATTATTCCAAATTCCAGTCCAGTCGTTTCAGAAAAATCCTCTTATCTATGCATAACGTTTCAGAGAGTGGACAAATTAACAGCTGCTAAAAAGATCTGAACGTTCCCGAGGACACACTGACGAAGAACTGGAACCAGGACACTTACTGGAAAAACGGTCGGAGTTTGAGAGAATAGGAATAAAACCCTGGTCCAGAGGACCTCATGGGACGTCAGTCAGACTGGACCAGAGGTTTCACCTTTCAACAGCACAATGACCCTGAGCTCCGGCCTGGATTAGGGTCAACTCTGTTCATGTCCTCAAGTGACCCAACTAGCCCTGACTAGACCCTTAGCAAAAAAATCCCAGAATCCAGCTGAGCTGATATCGTCCATCAAACCCATATATAACAGTTATATACCACTGAATACATCCAGGTGACTGGTAGATCTCACTTCATTACAAATGATCCATCTCTGTGATTTGACTCTCTGCTTTTACCAGTCACTCAATGAGATGAGTAATGGCTTTGCCAATAAAACATAAGCATTGATTGGTGAGCGCGCACACACACACACACACACACACACACACACACACACACACACACACAGAGAGGGAGACAGAGCGAGAGAGAGACAGAGAGAGAGAGAGAGAGAGAGAGAGAGAGACAGTTGGATCAATTTAGTGTGAGGTAATTGGCTGCCACGACCTCTTCATTGAACCGAGACCATGAAGGCCTTGATCTGGAAAAAAAGGCCTCAGGGATACACTAAGATATAAGCGGGTCAACATGTGGACACACACACACGCACACACACACACACACACACAAAGGTGTGCTATAACATGAGAATAAAAGCAGAACAAGCATTGTACTGAGATCAAATGTATAAACTCACAGGAATCCATAACACAGAGCATCAGAGCTGCTGCTAATACGTTCATCTACACGAGACCGCTCATTGTGCATGAGCTCGGGGTGGTGTGTTTCCTGACACAAGTGCTCCCACAACGTGTCCTGTAGGGCTTTTTTTCCTTTCATTGGAAAATATAAAAAATAATAAACATGGGTGGGAATTGAAGCCCTGGGCTGTATTATTTTTCTAAAGCTGCAACAGGAAGATAAAGTGTTATGTTCACACAAACATACACATGCACATGCACACACACACATTTTGTTTCTTGATCATCTTTGTAAGATTAAAAATAAAACTGTCCAACAGCACCAACAGTGAGGTTACCGCTGAAAGACAGTTTTGTGTAGTGCTTTATTGTCAGAAATGTGTCTGTCTACGCTGGTTTTATGTGTCGACCACTTCCCTCTGCTGTTCCAGTGGAATAAAACACAGCGGTAAAATATATTTGGATAGATTTACAGGTATAAAAACAAGGAATCAAAGATCCAAGACTTTTACCATAGATTTGTATGCACAGATATTAGATCAGGTCATGTGACAGGTGAATCTGTCGGCGACTGTTAGCAGAAAAAAAAAGTATCTTAGCAGGTGGACCTCATCCTTTATCCTATGCAGACGTCACATCACTTTATTTCCTTTCTGCCTGTCATTATTAATGCAGCTGACAGGTTTCATAACCATATGAAAGAACTGATTAAATGTACTGAAGTACACCGTTTTCTTCTACTTGAGACGGAAGGAGGCAGAAAGTTGTTTATCTCTCAGACAGAAGCCTATTATATGAGACATGAAAAACAGACATCTTGAAAATGACATCTTGAGCAGATAAAAGGACTGGATGTCTGGACTTGTTGTGTTGTGGCCAAAGCACCGGCACATTATTCACTGTACATGCATCACTTAACATCCACCCACTATTCTGACTGGAGAGGCTAGCAGATCACTGCTAATGGTGGATGCATCCTGGATGTAACATCTGAATAATTACAACTGGCTCTTTAGGCAAACTGATGTAGTGCCCTGCTCTCCGGCGGAACCCTTACCCCCAACTGTAAAACACAATGATCTGGATTTATGACTGCTAAAAGATACATGTGAGATCAAAGCCTAATCACTGTCATTCCAACTGCATGCCACCCCCCACCGCCTGCCTCCCCCCCGCCTCCGCCTCCTCCACCCTCTCCATTTGTGTCGTCTCCTGCTGCGCTCGGAGCAGGAGGTGAACTGGTGAAATAAAAGGGGGGAAAAAAAACGGGGGTGAAATTTAAAAAGGAAAAAAAAAAACTTCTGTATATTCTACCCGCTGTCTCCACCACTTTACAACCCTCTCAGTGGTTTCTCATCCAAATCCAATTTAGCTTTTCACCCCCCCCCCCCCCCCCCCCCCCCCCCCCCCCCCCCCCCCCCCCCCCTTTAGCTTTCCCCCCCCCCCCCCCCCACACCACCCACCCACACACCTCCACTTTACACCCCCCACCCCCACACGCTGCATCTGTCTTCTTCTCCTCATTTCACATCCTTTTCTTCTCCCATTACTTTATCCCCTCCTTCCCTAACTCCTCACTTCTCCCGCATTCCAGCTCCCGCTTTTTTTTCCACCCCCCTCTCCCCCCATTCCGCCCTCTATCTCACAGCGGTAACATGAAAGGCTACCTGAGCGCTGATAGCCAGGGGAGAGGAAGGGCAGAGAGTTAATTAACTTGCTATCTAGGACTGACTGCTAATAGGAATTGGACCCGTTAATAAGAATACTGTGTTGTGCAGAGACACAGCGAAACATGAGACAATGGGACGGTAAATGTGTGGTGGCGAGTGTGTATTAATGTGTGTAAGTGGGGTATTATTTGTACTGTGCACATCAGTACACAGTGCTTGTATATGGTTTATGTGAAACACACAGACACTCATGCAGCGGACGGCCAGGTGGCAGGTGTAATTTCACGCATTAGAAGGACTCAAGAAAGAAAATCCTAGCTCTGCCCAAAAGCCCACACACACACACAGACACACACACACACACCCCTGCACGCGCTTCGTCTCCCATCCCCCCGGCTCGCTCCTCTCTCGCCGCCCCAATCCTTTGAAGATAACTTTTTCTTATTACACTGACAATGGCGGCGCGGAATGCAACTTTAATTCATGCTCCCTAAAAACGAGACGAGGAGGAAGAGGACGCCGCGCCGCGCCGCTCGCTCTCTCCCATCGCTTGTTTCTCCTGCGGGGTGGGAAGCGGGCGAGTCGGGGGGAGGAGACGGAGAAGTGAGGGAGAAAGAGAGATAGGCAAAATGGAAGAGAAGTTCAAATGGAAATCGCAAGGTAAAGCTTTTTTTTTCTTCAGCGAGAAAATGGTCTCCAGAACCTTTTCTTTCTTTCTCTTTTTTTTTAAGTTTTCACAAACTGTCAGCCTGGTGAAGTGCTGACTGGTGCTCTTCCTAACATGCACATGCACACAGGTACTTTAAACACACTCCACAAAAAGCGCCTCTGTGCTGACGCCATTCATCTGCTCAAGTGGCTCCCGCTGCAGCGACCCCATCGCTTTGCTTCTCCTCGAGGACCAGGCTCTCAGCTTTTCTACTCTTCTTCCTCCACCACCTCATTTTGACATCCTCTCCTCCTGTCTTCCATCGCTCGCGCTCTTTGCGGTAGGTAGGCAGGCAGGGCTGACAGCTTCTCTTACAGACAAGGAGGAAATGGGAGTCTTTTGAAGTGGAATTGGGGCCTGTGGAAGTGTCTAGTTGAAGATTAGTGTGGAGCTCAGAGGGGGGGGAGAGAGAGCGAGAGAGAGAGAGAGAGAGAGAGAGAGAGAGAGAGAGAGAGAGAGCGAGCGGGAGAAGAAGCAGGTTAAATGCAGGGTAAAGGCAGAGAGAGAAGAGACACTACTGGTGAAGAGTAAAGGAGGAGGATTGACAATAATGAGGATAAAAGAGGGACAGGAAAAGTCCCTTTCACACATGCATGTCATTACACACACACACACTTACACACACACACACACACACAGCCACCATGCAAGAATGACAGCATCGGTCAATTAGATTTTCAGTGAAAACACGCTCTCGTAGCCATAGCGACGAGACTTTATTTATGTTACTTCCACATGTTTCAAGTTATTTGACGTATTGCCAGTCAACATTTCATATAGAAGCTACGTATAAAAATTGACTGCAGAGTTGCTGCATCTCTCGGGTACATACAGTATAATGCATTTTATTGTTTACTGTGGAGGATGTATAGAATATGGAATATATTATACTGCGCAACATATGGGAGGAATATACGTTGACCATAACTGTTAAAAAAGGAAAGGCTTATGAAGGTGAGCGTGACTTTAATATTTTCCAAACTGGAGGATGGAGAGTGGTGCCCAGACAGGATAAAGGACATGGTGAGTGAGGAAGGAGAAAAGGAGCAGGAAAGGAGGCATGAAGGGGGAAAATGAGAGAGCGACTGACTGACGTCCTGTCTGCCATGTGTTTCAGCAAGTGAGGAGAGGAATCAATGGTCTTGCTTGGCTAGTCATGGCAAAAAATTCATCTCCTCTCTCTCTCTCTCACACACACACACACACACACACACACACACACGCGCACACTTTCCAACAGTCTACCTCTAAAACAGATCTTCACGTTCACACTTCTCTCTACACACTCTTACACACTTTTATACCCAGTAACCCTCAGCCTGAGTCTCGCTTCCTTCATGGCTTCTCATCTTTATTCCTGCCACAGTACTGAGGCTGGAGCTGAACTCGTCTGGTAAAAGTCATATTTACAACATTATACAACTGCAGAAACTATTCAAAATAACCAGGACAAAAATAAACCAGCATAAATAAACACAGCCTCGCAGATAAAGAAATAAATAGATGCAGTTAAAGGAGCTAAACAAAGGTTCCATGTTTTTTGGACTGATCTGCTGCCTCTGGACCTGTTGTCATGGTTATTTGCTTTTTTTGGTCTCTTCTGTTTGTTTGTTTTTTAACCATGTCAAAGTAAAACCAGCAGGCGGACAAAGCAGAAGGATGGAAAATAACAGTGAAGTGCAAGGCTTTTACCACAACTGGGTGAAATTGTCAAACAATCTATGTAACGGCCTAAATCAGGCTATTTCAATCAGGGACAACAAAGTAAAGCAGTAATTCCTGCATCACTTGTTAAATAACGGTGCAGAGATAGTCGAGATTATAGACAGCAAAACAAAGCACTAACTTATTTAAAAAAAAGAGAAAGAAACAGAAATGGTAACGCTGAACATGTGAAAGCCTAGGGTGGAAATACTGATGTGGAAAGACAACAGAAAAAACTGAAGTGTCCCCTCAGCAGCCGTCTAACCTTTGGCCCCTGTAACAGGCGGCTGAGTGTCTAAACGTCATTCGGCTAACGAGTTATGGCCCCATTGACACTAAATGGCAGTCAATGGACAGATAGATGGCCCACTGGGAATGGATGAAGTCAATGGGCAGTCAGACTGTGAAGTACATATTGCATTAACTGGAGCAATACAATATACTAAATGGTATTTAGCAGACACTTTTATCCAAAACGGCTTAAAGTACCACATTGAGTGCTTTTATTTTTAGAAAGGGTGGCCATTGAAAATCTGTGTCTCTTGCGCCATCAGCTTCTGGGGGTTAAGTACTGACCATGACTGAGTGGTAATACGCTACGCTTAGTCGCAGTCTATACGCAGTATTAATAACTGAGGAAAAAAGTACATCCCTTTAAATAATAACCCTGCATAGTGCTAACATACGCGCTAACTGCATAGTGCAGAGCACATAATAAATTATATCCGTATTTGCTTGATTCCCACAAATGCAAAGAAGGACACGGCACTCGACAGTAAAGTTAATTAAATGCTTCATTGGTACAAGAACAGATTTTTGTTTGTGGTTTCTTTGTTTAAAAGAAAAAGTGGAACGAAACCACAAGAGCAGGTGGAGGCCCTTCATTTTCCCTGTTTAAGTTTCGGTCCAAGCGAATAGCGCCGGTCTAGTGCTGTTACGTAACACAACCCATGACTGAACTCCAATCGCACAACGCAAATTGGGTTTGTTGCTCGCTGTTGTCGTCAGTGTTCAGTGGTGCTGTGTGCACTATGCTCTGCTGTTTTATCTTCCACCCAA
Source organism: Trinectes maculatus (assembly GCA_016785345.1). Lineage (NCBI taxonomy): Eukaryota > Metazoa > Chordata > Actinopteri > Pleuronectiformes > Achiridae > Trinectes > Trinectes maculatus. Next base: position 323,134 of record JAFBJQ010000441.1, read on the forward strand.
ATGAACTTCCCACAAGATAAGACAGCACATTACTTTGTGTATAATTTTCTTTCCAATGAAAACTGGGTCAGATTGACCTCATTTACTTCTCGATGGTAAATTAGTATGAATGGTCCTTTCACTGGAACATGAAGTTGCAGGCAGCATACAGTCAGATTATCACTGGTGGTGGAAACCTCACTGATAAGAGCAAAAAATATACAAAAAATATGAAACAAACTTTTCATGTAGCCATAAAACACTGACTGTCTTAAGCAGGGTCGTATTTGTTTAGCTGGAGACTGCAAATCCAAGACCCTTCCATTGTTTCCTAACTTTGTTTTTCCACCTCTACTTCTTTTCTTCTCTTCCCTCCACTTAATAATTACACTTTATCTGCTTCTTTCTCACCCACATGTCTCTTCCCCACTCCATCTGTTTCTGTTCCTGTGTAACAGCCTCACATAGTGCTGTGGTAAACGATACTGCCTCTTCGTTCTCCGTAAGCAAAGATTTAAAGACTCAAGCTGCTGAATTTTCCTGCTGTCAACAAATCCCATGACACAACCGGCACTAACACTATGTAAATCCAACTGTTCCCACCTACCCTGTGCTGTCTGCTGCTCTCAGCCCTCAGCTAATAACAACAGAACGCTAAAGCACGGAGTACAACACTACATCAGTATCATCCTTTATTTTGTTATGTGGAGATTATTTGTTGACAGTACAAAAATACAGAGTACCATTGTAACACTGACCTTTTATGCTCTGTTTGTTGTACAGTTTGGAAGAGACTTTAACTTCCTCCTCCTGCTGTGTACTTTTCTCTTTCATCACTTTCTGTTCTCTTCTGTTTCATCTGCCCATTTCTCCTCATCCGCTCCTACCTCTCCCTCTCTCTGTCCTCTTCAGCTCCTTCCTTCCTCCCAGCTGCCTGGAAACATCCACCCTATAGCTCCGATTGTTACAGCCAAGGGCGGATCTGCGGGAATCAACGGTGTCAGGATGTGGCAGGTGTTTTCACTGCCACAATACACAGAGGACACTGTGTGGTCATGCCAAAATCAATCTCACTTCCATTCATCACCTAACCCTGTCTTCAAAGGGCTTTGGAGATGCCCCGTGTGTCCGAAGGTATTCACGTTTTTTTTCTTTTTGTAACGGTTTGTCTTAAAGCATTAGCATAAATCTCAATGCACAGTGCTTTAAAGCCTATAGGGATATTCCACACCATCAACAATACACTATATATACTATATTAGTTTTTATGAGAGCAGAAAGCTTTTCCCCTCACCCGGTACTTCTCCGTCCCACCTCCTTCTGTGGTTGCTCCTTTCAGCCTCTTTCAATGTTCCGACATGGCTAACGAGGAAATGACGGCGTCATCATTATTCAGAGGGCCACACATGCAGACACATTTCAAGATTAACGGCAACAAAAGAGCCATTTGCTAAGCGGAGATTGTTATCATTTGATGCATTAATCTCTTTATGTTGCTCTCTCTCTTTCAACATTAAGTAAAAAGGAATCACTTTTCCACTTCTCCGTGGCTGAGGTAAGAAACGGGGAAAGACAAATGAAACAATGCTTTCAAGGTCACCCGTCTTTAAATGCCTGAACAATAAGACAACAAGGAGATTGTCAGCTGCTACCAAAGAAATCACTTTCTCGCTTTATCTCTGCAAGTGGTGCAGAAGATTCAACATAACAGATAAAAGGTTTTCAAAGAATCAAAGGCAGTGGGCAGGTAATAACAGAGCCTACTTGCAAATTGACAGATGCATATCGAACTCCTTCATTATGCTCCCTCAATGGCATCTCTGTAAATTACCATGTCATTATGTCTGTAATTATGGTATAGACAAAAACAAATGGCGATAGATGGTAAATTATGGGTTGTTAAGAGGAAACTGCTGACACTGTAAGGAAAATGTCCACTTAGACCTAATTATATTCTTATCACCACATGGAGCAAACTGTAAAATCTCATCAACGTAAGCAACCATACAAGCTTTTCTTAATTAATTATTTACAATTTGAAGTTTTATTTGGGACGAAACATTTGATTGTTACTTGTCAACTCGATCTAGAGCAACTTAAACAAAGCTTATTATCTAGCAGTTAAAACCAGACTATAATACTTCACTGATAAACTAGCTAATAACACAGAGAGAAATGACTGGCATTGACAAACAATCAGCAATAAATGGCAAAGCAACAAAATGTTTTGTTTACATCAACTGTCACATTAAGTAGAACTTTGTTTCAATATTATAAACTTGTTGCACAAACAAATGTATTTCCTCCACTTGTTTTCCTGTTGCACCAAGCGCTACAACCAGAACCCGCTAAATATGTAACTTACAAATCTGTTGAACTTAAATTTGTACACTGGGTCTGATTTTCTTTTTTCTGTGATGGATGATAGTGGACATTGATTGGTGCATCAATAAGGTGATGGCGATGCCACCAAGACAAACCTTTGCCACCCAAAGGTCTGTAAAACTGCTGATGGAGGAATGAGTCAGCATATTTTAGAAACACATACACACACACACCACATAAGTGCTTGCACAGTGTTAAAACTAACACAAACACCGATAAATGAGTTTTGATGAAATCAATTTGCACAATTTCTCCTTGACATGAAAATACTCGTATGCTCTGTTCAAAGTTTAATGTCAAACTTGTTTCAAACGTGATTGTACTGGTAAGCGCACTGAACGTGTTCTTTAAACTTTAGACATTCTTATGAAACTGAAATCTCTACTGAAGTTTCATTCCAGTGTGTGAACAAAAGCAAATGATCACAAAGCAAGAAACGTTGAAATGGCTGTTGAACGTCTGAAAGCTGCTACAAACACACACACTCTCTCTCTCACACACACACACACACACACTTACACAAACTGTTTCAAGACACAAAGATGAAATAATTGCTTCAATTTCCCGTTTCTTTCTCTCAGAACAAGATTACATTACAGTTTCTTTTTGATGTCTGCCTGTGAGGTTGAGTCCACGGGTTCGAGAGAGGTTTTACGATGTGCTCTTTGAAGGTTCACATTCAAACTCATGCAGATGCAAAACACAATCTCTATTTTACCGTGATGACTTTGCAAAACGATTCACATCGAAAAACGCTGCCCCTCTTCCTCTTTCAAAATATTCCATGCCCTCCTATCTAAATGGAAATGTATCTCTATCACTATAGATCTTTCCCTCTGCCGCATTTCATCTCTTTTTGTTTTCGTCTTGCTGTTGGTGTCATCTTCCTCTCTGCCTCCATCACCAGCTCTGCTACCTAAATGTGTCAGAAGACTAAAGAGCACCTGAGTGGGCTTTTCCTAAACAACCACTCATCTATTCCACCAAACAAAGTCATGCCAACTACTGCATGAATCAATCAATCAATCAATCAATCAATCAATCAATCAATCAATATTAATTGATGAATTTATGAATTAACTCATCTTGGACTTAATGTGACTGGCAGTCAGTTCATTAAGCTATTCCTCCACTTACTGTGAAAATCAAAATAATGCGACTTCGGAAAGACTGGGGGTATTTAAAACTTCAAGATAAATGAGTTTATATAAATTCAATTCCTCTTTAAACAGGCTGTGGTTTAGTGCTTTCTAGGGGACATTTTCCCTCTCCATGCAGCCTCAGCATGCTAAAGGGACATTGAGTGTTTAGTATTTTCTGTCAGTCCTGTCTGGTTTTACTTTGACTGAATACAAATTGCCCCAAAAAAAGACTCCTTCAGGTTTTGCCTTTTTAAAAGATACATTATTTCTTCTTAGTTTCAATATTAACACTGTACTCTCCTGAAAGATAATATCAGGATTAGACTGTAAATTGAGGTGTTTGTTGGTAACTCATGAGAAAACTATGGAAAATATCCATCTTAACGGCAGGATATAAGAGGCTTTACCAGTACCTGACATTCAGCAGTGTCCTGGTGGCACTGGGTGTAATGGGATCACAGAGGTGTAAGCCCCGGAGGACCCTGCAGGCACGCTCTGTCTGCTTAACCAAACACCGCCAAACACATCCCGCCCGCTAGTCAAATACGACTTATCTACATCTGAGCCCGTTTAAACATCGCACACACTCCGACAGGGTGGTTAAATATCATCCACTCACTTGTGACGACATATGCATGCATACGGCTATTCTCAGCAAAGCGCACAGCCGTCCTCTCGATGAAACAGTCGTTACAGCGTCGAGTCTAAGGAGCAAAAAAGTAAATGTCAACACAAGACTCCGTCAGCTGGAGAAAATGAGCAATGGACTGAACCGGGGTTCTACAGAGAGGACATTTTTCATACATTTCTTGTCATGTCATGAGCTTAAGAAAATCCCCTTTTGTCACAGTAATTCAATCGACTGTATGAACTTTTGCCACAGCCACTGATTTCTTCCCGCGGTTGGCGTTTTGCTGCACATGCAAATGTAATCAGCGATATTCCAGAGAGCCGACAGGAGGAGGAAGGCAAATGCTTTGATTATTAAATATGTCACTCCTGATTTGAACGGAAAATATATTCTTGTTCTCGTTCTTGTTCTTTTCCTGGAGCAAGAACAACAATTAGGCTGATGACAACACTACATTTATAAAACACATTCGAATTGCAATAATGACAATCATTATTGAAGAGACTCTTACAATCCTTTAGACATAACATGTAATCTGGGAAAGTATAGCATTAACCACTGTGTACTTATTAAGCAGGAGCCATGTTGTGTACTGAAGCTATTTGTTGGTCTCTTTCTTCCTGTGTTCCTGCATGAAAACCCATCTTCCTCGCCACGTTGTGACTCTGCCACAGTGGCATTTTTCCTCATGTGCCGCGACTTCTCCCTCCTGTTCCAATAAAGCGCTACATGCGCTCATGCTAGACAAACTCGTCTCGTCGCGATTGCAGCGCCCAGGGTCAATTTCCCTCTAAATGAGAGCATAATCTGCAACGAGGTGTCCCGTTACGTACGCCAGTGGCCCTGCTGGCTTCATTTGTCTCCGGCAGACAAACAGAAGGCTAAAAACTCTCCCCGGGTTTTGTTGTTGCTGCCTGATTGCTCTGTCAGACTCTGGCTTTTTCTTTATTTGCTCGGAGGCATGATAAGGAACAACCAACAGACTGGAACAGGATGCCTCCACTCGCGCTCGAAAGACAGCGAGCGTGGAAAGAGGGAGGTGAGCGGAGGTGGCAAACAGAAGGGGAGGCGAACAACACGGGGATACGGTGAGACACGGAACAGGGACTCACACAGGAGGCACAACGCTCAATCTTAACTCCAACTATTCAGGTTTGTTTACGAGTGATCTGTCCAGAAAGGGAACATATTTTGGGCCACAACCCTGCTATATAAGTTATCATAAAGATGAAATTCATATGTGTTAAAACAGAGGTTGTCGTTAAACACATAGGGAATTTTATCCCCATGTGTTTTCTGTCTCTAAGTCATGGTGTATGAAAATATCCTGTGGTCACAAGAAATAAAATATAAGCTCATGTCACTGTGGAATTAGGATTTTAATCAAGCACCAGGAGCTGGGAGAGAGAGAGAGAGATGCCCTCTGGGGTGTGAACGGCACATGGTTACGAACCAGACAAACCACCAAAGCAAATGACAGAGATGCAGAAATAAAACTGAGTTTAGAGGCCGTGGTCTGCTTCAGGAGTTTTGATGGGAAAAGTGAATGCGGGCACAGATGGCAGAGAGCGACCATAGCTGTTTGACTTTCAGATTACTGGTCTCAGTCTGAGCTGCAGCCTGCTGGGAGGCTGGGAAGAGCAGTTTGGCCATGTGAACGTTATCTTATCTCACCACGCTCTCACTCAGACGGCCGGTTTCAACCGGTATGCACGACACGACGACGACGACGACGACGACAACAACAACAACAGAAAATTAAAAAATATATAATAAAGATATTGAGGAAGAGTGAGAGAAAGGGAAAATAATATTGTGAGTGTGCTGAAAGGGCAGCAGGCTCAAAGTGACAGTCTCTTCAGGATTAGTTCTATTGGTGTTAGAATATAGAGCTAATCACCTCAGTCAACTCTGTTAATTAGTGCAAACACCGTCACGGTTCACTGACCACAGTAAAGTCAGACACAGAGCCAATATTAGTACTGAATAACACACACACACACACACACACACACACACACACACGCACACACACACACACACACACACACCAACTGTTTTTAGCTTTTATGACGACAACAGGATGAGACACATGGATGCTGATACAGGTGCTCGTGCCAACCATCCACAGGTGGAAAGAAGAGGTTTTTATAATTCACAGTTTAATCTGTGATACAAATATAACCTAACCTATAACCTACACACACACACATACACGCACACGCACACGCACACGCACACACACACTATTCAAATATTACAATAAAAGGTACAGAGAGGTTAGAAAATAGGGAAAATGAAGATGGTTGTAAACGAGAGGGAGAAAAGGATATAAAGGAAAAAGGCACAGATGTATTGACTGATAGAATTAGACGTTTGAAGGAGAAAACAGGCTGTGTGGAAAAAAGGGTAGTAGAAAGAAGGAAAGAAAAAGCAAAAAGCAAGAGGGGGGAATCTTAGGAAGCAGAAAGGAGGCAGGGAAACAACAAAAGGAAAGTGGGGAAGGAGAGAAATCATGTGGCGAAATGGAGAAGGCTGAGGGACGGAGCGATGGAGGAACAGTTGTAAGACGACGAGGCAGCAGAAAGGGACGGATGGGGAGGGAATGGGCTGGATGGGTGAAGTGTAAAATAGGTGAGGAAGCAGAAAAAGGGGAGAAAAAGGATTAGGGGGAAATGGAGCGATGGAGGTCAGCAGTGGGGATGGACCGGGAAACATTTTCAAAAAATATTTTTTAGGAAAATGACATTAACGCAGCAAATAAGGGAAGATGGATGGAAGGAAATAAGGGAAGGAGAGAAGGGCTAAGGGGCTGTTTAAGGAAGCAGTCGGCAAGTGAGTCAGGGAAAACACAAACGAGAGACAGACAGCAGTAAAGAACGAGTGAGACAAGTGTACTGGGGGAGAGGACCAGAGACTGATGGTGTGTGTGTGTGTGTGTGTGTGTGTGTGTGTGAGGTGGGGGGGTCAGTATATTGCAGGACTAAGTGGCCTGAGCTCAGTCTGCCAAATATAAAATCAATAGACACTATCTCAGCCCGACCCCCCACTGCTGAATCCATCAGAAAAAATGTAATGATTCCTCAGTAAAAGATGCAGCACCGGGCGGTGTCTGCAGACGTATACAGAGACGCCATGTCTGTTGTGTACATGCACACACAGCACAGCAGGAAGTAAACGCTTTGGACACATCAGCACTTCTGTGTAAACACGACCGACAATGTGGTCAGCGTTTCATATGCTTCATCAGCTGACCAATATGGACGGCAGCAATCTACTTTAATGATCGGACGAAATAAAGATGGACGCCATGACGACTGGAGGCAAAGCTTCCCCACCACCCTCTGGTGGATGGCTGCGGTATAGTTCATAAACTGTGCGAAAAAAAAGGCCAAAAAAGAATAGTACATTTTTTTTTTAATATGGTAATTTCATCTAGGTCTTTTAACACTGATGTATGTGGAAGCGTTATTGTTTCGCTTGGTTTTAAACAGCTAACTGACGCCTTAAAATTGGTTAGCTAAAACTATGCAGTGCTACTTCATCAGCACAGGCCATGTTGAGACGAGTTCAGCAAGAAACATTATTTTATCATCAAGTGTTTAGGTTATTAGTTGAAGTACAGTGAGTTTTGCGTCAGGTGTCTGCACCTAGATAAAGATCAAGTTACACTTTATGTCCAGTTCATGCACAAACCCAGTGATGTGTGCAAGTGTGTAATGAAACAGGAAGGAAGTCTGTGTATCAGTCGGTTAGTCTCAGTGTCAACACGGCAGGTCTTTGTCTCTGTGCGTGTCCCTGTTTGTATGAGTGTGTTGCGGACAGTATCAGTGTGTATATATCTGAGTGTGATTTAACCTCCGTGTGTGTGGAAGCTGACAAGCAGTTTATGCCAGAAGTCATTTCCAGGTACATAAGCTAAAACGCTGCCGCTGTTTTATGGACTTGCAATTGTGTTGATGTTGTCAAGGTCTCTTAAGTCTGCCTGACAGACAGACACACACACACACACGCACACACACACACACAAACTGGAGTCACACTGCAGCGCAAACAACAAGAGCTAACTAAATGATTCACTGCTTAGTTGTGACATACTAACACACTCAAGAGCACGCGCACACAAACACACACACACGCACGCACACTACTGACAAGCTGCCTAACAGGCTGTGAGACGGATACGCTAACACACGGCCTCATAGCTGCTGCACACTTTCATTGGTTGTGAATATGCAGGCGAGGAAAGAGGAAGCATGGAGAGACGTTAAAAAGGAAAAGACAGAAAAGAAACGCGAGCTGGACGAATATAGAGGGCGATGTATTAGAGCAGACGACGAGTGTTCAGGTGCCGGAGTAAGTAAGACAAATAGATGGAGGGAAGAACGACAGGGTGAGAGAGGGAGAGAGAGGGAGAATGAGTGAAAGAGGAGTGTAAATTTGCATGAGGTGAAATTGAAGTAGCTTTGAAAGGCGTTTCAGCTAAATCAATTTGAGGTCCTGTACTGAGGCACTGAGGCACTGAGGATATCTGAAGAGCTGCAGATCTCACAGGTCCACATACAGGTCCACACACACAGTCTCATACTGTAGATATGCAACCTCCTCTGCACATAAGCATAACGACATCTGTGTGTGTGCACATTCAGGAGCACACATTTCAATAAGCCTTCCCCACGTCCCCACTCTGAGCACCGTAACTCTTCAAAGTTCTCCTCTTGCAACGCAGCACGCGATCAATGAACTAATTATCTGAGGTTTTAACACTGATTAAATGTCTTATTCATATTTATCTCTCCTGTAACAGCTAAACGATGACGCATATTCATGTCATGTCCATGCATTTACATGTTCCTGTCACATCTGCGTTCTAACCACTAGCATCTTCGTTTGCATTGTTGTGTCTGCTGATCAGCTGATCTGATTGGCTGTGAGAATCAGTGGTATCAAAACGACAACAATTTTCATTTAGCTGTCACCACATCACAGGCATGATAAAACCCATTTTAACACCACTAGCATCATTTGATTGTCAGTCAGTCCCATGGGAGAATAAATCATCCAATTAACACTGAGCTAATGGGCGGGATTTTAATTAGAGCTGTCAACATCCCTGCTCTCCCTCTCTCCGTGTTATTTCAACAGCTATTCATCTTTTCTTTTCTTTTTTTTCCCCCTACACTCATTTTTGTTCTGCTGATTGCTATTCCACAGGGGCTGTTCTCCTGGCTCCATAACGCAGACACAGCCACACACACACACACACACACACACACACACAAAAGGAGGGGGAAAAACACTTGAATACAGCCACCGCAGACGTGTGCACGGTTTACAGTGTGTGTGCACCCACACACACACAGACACACAGACACACACACACACACACACACACAGAGCCAATACTCATCATCAAAGTGATGCTTTGTCAGATGAGAGCTGAGGGAATACAGAAAGTAATGGTTGAAGTTGTAAACAGTGGGACTTCATGTCACTGCATCATATTATATTCACTGCGAGGGATTCCAGTACAAATCAACAGGGGAAAACTTAAACACATAATAATCAGTGGCTCCTTTATGTAAATGCGAGTCCATTTTTTATGTAAACGAGAGCCCGTAACTTGCCTCCACCCAGATCACATCATTATTAGCTTATCCCTCTGAGCATCAACATTCACTGGCACATACTGCATATTCATATAGGAGAGCAGTCTTCTTCAACAACCAGTTTCCATCCCATCTCATCGCTGCTGCTAATGCTATTCTACTGATTTCCACTTTAAAAAAACAAGCCACGTTTGTTAACTTCACTAAAGTTTTGTTAATCAATATTATTCAAATGATATGAGAAATAAAGTCTCTCCTAATCACACACTGTCGCCCACTGTTAACACATTCATGCAACTATTGATTAATGGCCACAACTAGGCATTTGTGAACTGTTTTCATCCTCCAGCTCCTAAATCCTCATGAGCTGCGGTTTATTCCAGTTTCAGGGAAATTTAATTTAATACTCTATTAATCCACAAATTGAAACGTAACAGGTGTCTCCCTCCTCTACACACTCGATCCTGCAGCTGCCAGCCCATCTGGTAACACAACCAAAATAAAATCTCCTGTAATTCTGCTTCCTTGAAAGACACGTGTACAGTTCTACAGGGGTACAGGGTACTGCATGTAAACCTGGGTGCGTTTGATAGAAGGTGAGCAGTTGATTCCTCTTTGTTTTTCAGCTCAGCACTGAGCATTTGTGACAGTATGAGGTTGACGTGCCTGTTTGCATAGTTAATCATCTTGTTGAAAAGCTCACCGTTTCTCATTAATCATCGAGACTGTGTTTGTTTTGCTCTGTTGTGTCCTTGCAGAGCTATGTGCAGTGCTAGTTGCCTCGTCCTTGTTGGCTCAGTCCTGCTGCTGTCCGTTAGGTCTTGACCGTCCACGCAGTCGCACCTCAGAGTCTGAAGCAGTGTATATCCATGTTTAATAGCTATAAATAAAGCTGCGTGTCACAGCTATAATCTCTTTAACCTCCGACACGGTGATGACTTGTGGATAACATTCTGTTTTATTGTTGTTTATGTTGTCACCATCAAATCCGGATCTCGCCTCGGGCACACATTTGCCTACACCTGACAAGCTCACCCTCATTTAAATGCCCAGTCGTCGCTAACGTAAACAATATGACACCGTAACACAACTTTTCCCTACTCGCGTTTGACTCATTATTTCTCTGACAAACACTGCGTTAGATATTTATAAACCTGACATGTCTGTGAGCACGCATCCAACTGTCTGCCTGTGTGAGGGTGAAATCATCTTTACATTACCATGAATGTACTGGTGATGACAACAGCTACGACCATTAACTCGATTTTACTCCATCTTCCCTCCTCTGCCTGCTGGACCAAAGCACTCTCTCTCTCTCTCCCTCACTCACACACACACACACACACACACACACACACACACACACACACACACACACACACACACACACACAGAGAGAGAGAGAAAGAGAGTGGACACCCATCAATGTGAATTTCTGCTAGTAAAGCCAACTAATCTGCTTCAGCAGCATTTCATTACAGTGCTGACACACTGAGCGTAAATGCGTGTGTGTGTGTGTGTGTGTGTGTGTGTGTGTGTGTGTGTGTGTGTGCGTGTGTGTGTGCGTGTGTGTGTGCGTGTGTGTGTGCGTGTGTGTGTGTGTATATGCATGTGTGTGAATACACTCAGCTTTCTGGCCCCTCTGTTAAAGAGGAAATGTACTACTAGCTTTTGAATTAGTCACACATCACTGCAGGCATAATAAACACAAACACACTGGGACAAGTGGCACACACATTGTAATCATCCATGGACACCAGCACCCATGCAACCACACACACACACACACAAAGACAGAGGGTACACTCACTGGTGACTAACAATAGGCCTGGAAATTTCATGCAATTTAAAAGGTGTGAGATGAGGTGGGAGGCAGAGAGAGGGAGGGACAGAGAGAGAGAGGGAGCGAGGAAGGAAGAGAGAGGGAGAGAGGGAGAGAGGGAGGGAAAGAGGGAGGGAGGGAGGAAGAAAAGGATTGGCGGACGGAAAGAGAGAAAGAACCAAGCGTTACAGTATCTGTGGTCAATTTTCATTCTGACGAAAACGACAGTCACTTTGGGTCAACTACGTAAAAGATTGATGACAGTCTGATGTTCAAAGGATTTAATTGTAACATGTGTGAAATGTGGAAAAGTGGTAAATTAATTTGTGATTTCTCATTTTCTCATGAAGCTTTTGGATTAAAAACAAACGGCCTGCAGATGCCTGGTTCACCTGGAGGCCATTGTTGCAAGTTACTTCAAAACTGCTACATTCACACAACATTACGATGGCGGCTGTGTGCTGAAAGAATAAAATGTTGCGGATTAAAATGTTTAGATGGTACAACTTTATTTGGACAATTTATTTTGCAAACTCATTCAAATTTATTTTAACTAATGTGGCCAGGGAAAGAAACTGTGTGTCCATTAAAGCTCATTTATCATTTATCATTGTCATTGATGGAGACATCACAAGGTCACTGTTCTTATAATATGCAGTAACGTCCTGTTTTGTCTTCTTTTCATTTTGTCACCTTTTTGTTTTTTACACATGGCTTTTTCCAATTAATTAAAGGGATAGTTTAGTTTAAAATTGTGCTTTTTTCCCCCTCAACTCTATGGCTTGTTTTCCTATAAATCAGTTTTTCAGAGGTGTGTTTGTTCATGTGTGTGTTCACACACACACACACCAATCATCTATATATTGGATTACACTGCAGCTGCACCTATTTTTGATCCAGCGCACAGGGAGGAGGGAAAGTTCAGCATTAAAAACATCAGTCTTGATATTGCCACAGAGTCACCTTGAAATCAGATAATCCTGAAGACAGAAGTAATGAAAGAGAAGGAAATAATCCCATATTTCTTTTTCCTCCATCCTTTATTACTTCTTTCAATAAGAGATACAAGGGAATAAAAAACAAAAAGTTCTGCTATTTTTAACTCGTGTAACTTCCAGCAGATATAATACAATGTATTACAAGTTATATTTATTTTTTATTATTAGTTTATTTACAATTATTGAATACAACTTGTTTAATTTATTAACATCACTTGGAGACAAAAGAGGAGTAGGTGGGGAAAAAAGAATCCGACACTTCCTTCTCTCCTCTCCTATAACTCACACAGCGGGAGTTGATGTACTGACGCTTCTGGACACATCAGAGTTGTTCCCGGGTCTTTGAACATCACACAGCGTCCTCCGGGCCACGCAGCTGAGGCTGTTCACACCACAGCCTCTGTCCAGATGGCTAAATGCTCAGCCCCCTCGGAGCTTCTCTCCTGGGCCACAGCCATCTTCAGGCTCTCTCTGTAGCTCCACTGCCGACGGCTGAGCTCTTCTCCTCTTTCCCCTCAGTGCCCACAACGCTTGGACTGCAACCCCCACACGAAACTTTGTGCTGGCAACCTAGCTGCTGCTGGACATTTAATGAGCAAGCTACACCACATATTCAGCAAAAACCCCTCTACGGCTAACAGTAACCTTCTCATAGAGTCATATCTCCAGTGGGAGACACTTGTTGCATCCTACGTGAATTTATTTATGTTTACTCACAGATATTTTAAGTGTTTCTGGGGCAACGATACCTCAGGAATGTTTGATGCAAACGTCAAACCATACATCATGTGCATGTGCGGGTTTTAGAGAAGAAGGCGGGTTTATCATTATTATGATTATTATTATTATCACCTGTAGCATCTCCTCAGGCTGTGCTCCAGGGCTCCACGCTGGTTAACGGTGTTCATGTATGAAGCATGAAGGTTAAATGGGCTCAGAAACACTGCCTTAGTGAGGCAGCACAAATGATCTTTGTTTCACCACAGAACAAAGGGATTTTTACTGACATGGGGCTGAGTCACTTTTTGATTGGCTGCTTTCAATGTGCCTGCTGTGACTCAGCTTCAATTCTGACCTCCGCTTTTATAATTTCTTTGCATTTTTTCCCCCTCATTTCCAGATTCAGGTTTATTCAGCTGCAATTTCTGAAACTTCTCTTGAACTCTTCTCAAAGAAAACACAGATTTATGCACTTGGTATGTTGACGCTGCTCAGGCTTCTCATCAGAGTCAGCCATCTCTGCAGGTGGTTGCTGAACTTCCTCTAGAAGGCCTGTCAGGAACTGTGGCTGCAGGGGATTACGTTTTTGTGCATATAATTACAGTATTCAGTGATTGGTGAACAATGGCAATTAAAAGACCATAGAAGACATGAAAACTGGAGGAGGTCTCTTTTACAGAAAGAGGATGGAGAGGACATAGACGGAGAGGAAGTAAATTATTTTGGAAAGCAGAGAAGATCAGACTCACCACTTACCACACACTGATACTACAGTGGGATGGAAGGAGAGAGATGTTTGGAGACAGTGAGAAAGCGTTTGTGCACTTGCTAAAATGTATTCATATATCCATCTTTCTTTTTAGGAAACAAGTGAGTAGATTCTGTAATTATCGAGCTGCTGTGACATACAACCCAATGCTCGGACTGACCTGTTGGCATCGAGTTACATTAAGATTTACACTTTGCATCAATAATGTGCGCATGTTTTTGAAGGAAAATGTTGTATCTGTGACGCCAGTTCAAGAACAAAGGGATATAACTAATGTCGTACGCCTACAGTGAGGCCCTCCATGGCTCTGTGGCAGCTGATTAAGCAGAACAAATTCCCTCTTTGATACAAACACGCAGAATTAATCATCATTAATAACCATGACTGTGACGTGCACATGAACACAAACACACACATCTTCAAAAAAAAAAAAAAATAAAAAATCCACACATAAACCTAAATTTAAATTAGCACGCTAATGACAACAAGAGTTCTTCAATCAGGGGATGAATCGCAGCAGTACAGTGGTGTTTTAATCAGACTCCCATTTCTGTTCATTTGTTCACATGAAGAGATTGAGAATAACAAGAAGGAAGAAATGAGGAGAACAAACTTACTGATGGAAAAAAAGAATAAAAACAGAATGAAAAGTTTTTTTCTTAAAAGGTGAAGTTGGTTTATCAGAAGAAAAAAGAGATTTTAAAGGCTGGTGGAAACAGTTTGTCAGAACAGACCTAAATGCCACCTACTTCTACTCATTTAACTGGTAGGATTGAAGTTTTGCAAAAATAGTTGTTCAATTTGGAAGCCAGATGGATGTCTCCATGTGTTAAGTGGCAGTTTGACAAATTAATTAAATGCAACTACGTTTTTAGAAAAGCAAAGGAACGATGACCATGGACAAATTACTGTGCAGCAGGGATGTTCAAGGATCAAACTTTGTTCAAGTGCTAAATTATTTTCAAGGAGACTGAGGGAACTGTTGATGTTTATTCGCAAAAATGTAGTCTCTGACAGATTCGCAGACAACGCGTTCAGCCCGTTCTACACTTGACACCCAACTTCCATAGTTTCTACAAGCATCTACAGCCGCAGATGCTAAACTAATGCACTTCTACGTTGAAGAACATGTATGTATTTAATGAGATGCTTTTCTTTATATTGTGATGGTGAGTGTGTGTAATTGGGGATATTTGACAAGTGATTGCTCTGAACTTCACTGCACAGTTATTGAAACGCTCACTTCTCGGGCCTCTGGGCTAAATACAACCTCAGAGTGACGAGAGTGAGAGATATACAAATAATAGACTAATATTTCCTGATGCTACACCACTTGAAATATATATTACCTGCCTACACACCTGTGCTTGAACCCTCTTATCAAGGTAATTAGTATTTGCCCTTGCAGACTAAAGAGTGGGATGTGATAAGTGCTGCATGTATACTGAGCTGCAAACAGAAACGCAATCAATCAAACACAGTAAAGAAAAATAAGGAATTTCTAATATGGGAGAAATATGGTTTTACATGGGGTAGCAATCAACCATTCCTAATGGAATTTTGTTTTTCCTGATACAAGTCCAAGAGAGATGCTGTTGAAATATCATCTAAGTTTTGAAAAAACCAACCAAACATATATGTAAATATATGTTTTCCTGAGGCTGTTTGTGTCAGCTGCTGAGGGGTGGTATGAGGTAAATGACTGCAGTGGATGTTGGTGAGTTGTAATGCGAGAGCCTTCTCATGTTTTATGGCCCTCCAGGGCACTGTAGTCTGAGGACGTCATGTTTATGCTCCATCAATATTCCATCACCGTGGAGAGCTGTTAACCTCCACACACACACACGCACACACACACACACACACGCACACACACACACACACACAAACATAAGGACACGCTACTGTGGATTTGCAAATATTCAGTTAGCCTAACACTTATAAACAAATACCTTGTGCAGCTCCTAATTCTAAGTAACTACTCATGCTGGACACATTGTGTGCTCATAGCTGTTATTCTCCAAATGACTACAGTAATATAAAAAAAAAGTCAATTAATTTTGGCATTTTTAAAAAAAAAGTTTCACTTGACATTTCAGCTGTTACACAAACTCAGCAGGAACATTTTATGACATAAACATAACACACATATGCATGAATCACATGCTGTTACTCATTCTCACAGACACACGCACACACACACACACACACACACACACACACCACACACACACAGAGCCTGTTAAAAGAAAGGTCAGGTGTTTCAAATCAACAAGCTACTTTAATAGGCAGCTAAAAGAAGAAGGAATAATTTTCACCAAGACGTTAAAAATCTATTCAGGGTGGTAATTCATTAATTCATCCCTGCAGGAACAAGAACAACAAGTTCACTTCAAATCTTCTCTAATTATTTTTACACTGCCTAATACAGTGTTATTCTCAAGTGCCGCTCTTCACGGCAAACTTACTGCATGTCTCGCGTCCCACGTCTCATTTTACTCTGAGCTCAGGATGGATTAGCATGGTTAAAGATGACAGATTCATTTATACATATTTATTGTAAAACCATACCCCTAAGTATATTAGTTATACTTTGTGGGTCATGGTGGTGGGGCTGGATCCAATCCCAGCTGACACTGACAAGGAGGTGAGGGACAGTCTGGACAAGGCTGACGCATTAAATTGTTAAACCAATGATGTGAATTCAAATATAAAACTGGGATGTGTAACAATTTTATCCTAAAACCTTAGACTGATATTTCCCATCATACACATTTATACTGATTCTAACTCGCATGTTTCTGAATGAAAACAGATGCAGCTGCTGCGGTATCGAGTGCTTAATAAGACTGCGTTGTAAAAGGTTAGCCCGTGACAGTTTCTTCCTTTTGTCAAGTTAACAATCACATCACTGTAAACACGCAGTAAAGTAATACAACAACAATCGTTGAGAGTCACAAGTTTACGTAGTTGTTTAGAGTTTAGTCATATACTTGACTTATACCTCTTATTGTTTTAGAATTAAAAAAGCATTAGGAGCAACCAAATTTAATACTATTGCTGTTTTGGACAAATGTTTAGAGATATTTTTTTCTATTAGTATGTTTGACTGACAAAAGTAAAAGTAACTGGAAAAATAAATATTGTTACGAAGCAGAAGTTAGCGAACAGAAGAAATTATGTTTCAGCTGCTGCTTATGAATAAGGGCACTTAGTCAGAACAATACCAAAGAGACAGTGAAATGAACAGTATGGATGAATCGTGTTTGTAAT
>JAFBJQ010000441.1:345461-399397 GCA_016785345.1 Trinectes maculatus
CCCCGCGACCCTTAACAGGAGTAAGCGGTAGAAGATGAATGAATGAATGAATGAACAGTCACAGCTAAAACACATCCAGTAGCCGAACTGGCTCTCAACTGGAAGCACCAAGGTGTAAATGTAAATCACTCATTGAGGAGAGAGTTAGAAATAAACCGACTGGATGAAAACATCATTACCACATGTCGACATGGCGCTGCAGTGGACGGAGAGTATTAATTAATAAACTTTAGAGTTCTGTTTGTGTGATCACATGTTTGACCTCATCAGAAGATGTGGTAATCACTGGATTAACTGATCTCTGATATTATATTTACATAATATTAACGTAATCAATGACAGGCAAAACCTTGAAAATATGGCCAAAGGTATTATCAACGTAATGTTTCTTCAGGCAGTGGACTGATAGCCTCCAGTTTGCTGTGCATACTAATGGTGCTGTTTTAACCTTTGCAAGTAACAACAGGGCAACAAGGACGACCCGAACTTGCCTTATTTAACGAGTAAAAATCCGTAAAAGAGTTTTAGCATGAGGCTAAACATGGAAAACACAGAAGTCAGAACTTTTCAATTCATCTTTGACCAGAAAAAAACAAGATGATATGAAGAGCAGCTGCACACGTGGGCCAGAATGTTGTGGTGTTTTTTTTGTGTGCAGATCACAGTTACCACAAGACAACAAAATAGCAAGGACACATTTCATGAATGAGTTGATGAAACATGTATGATCAAATTGACACATTGTGAGGATACTTCCAATCAAAAACTGTGTTTCCACCGTTCACCCCACTGAATTTCTTTTTCGATGACAGTGAACCAAAAGCACAGACAAACCTTTCACTTGGGTGTAAATGATTTGGTCCAGAAATTATTATTTTGTTCACTCGTCTGTTGTGAAGGAAATTTTAAAAGTCCCTGCTTTGATCTGCCAATTTCACAGAGCATCCCGAGATGGAAAAACTACGAGGAAAGAAAGAAATGTGCTTCTCTGCACAATTGAAAACACCGGCAAGCCACAATCAGTCGGGTGGAGGAAGAGAGAGAGAGAAAAGGGGGTGGTTGGAATGAAGAGATACCTATTTATTTCAAACCAGCCCACTTTCACCTCTCCTCATTCATTTTCAAACACTTTTCATCTCTTGTGCATGTTTCCCTTGTGTGGCAGCAAAACAACATCCAGTGATTGATAAGCATGGCTGCCTCCTAAAATGAAACCTAACATCCCATCAGCCTCTCAAAAGGGAGCTTCAAACACAAACCACTACCCCCACACCCACACACACACACACACACACACACACACACACAAACACAAATCTCCTATCCTCAGACAAATATCTCAGACATGAACACAAACCCGTAACTCCATCCACCTGTAATACTGAATTCCTAAAGCAATACTTTAGTCTCCATGTGTGCGCACACACAAAAACAACGCACAAAGGTTTTAATGTCAGACTGATTTTATACGTAGAATTGATGTGGCCCATCTACAACTTAATTAGTCAAAGAAAAGACTCTGCAGCTTTAATAGAGCAGTAAACTAACTTTACCACCTATTCAATAAGAAAACCTACAGTCGGAACGTCACATTTTAACAACAGACAGATGGAGTGATGGGTGGTAAACAGAGAGACAGAGAATAAAACAAAATCCATGTTGAAAAAGATGAAAGGCCAGAAAGTAGACTATAAATGAAAGAAAGACAGATGGGGTGCAAAAATATAAAAAGGAAGAGGCAGTGAGTGGTGCCTCAAATAAATGTGGGGGTAAATCTGTTCCAGTGGTTGCTTCCTGAAAAGTACTTTGGCTGCCTGGAGACGGATGGTATCCCAGGACCAAACCCGGCACCACTGCAATTACTTGGTCATAATTTTAGTGTCATTGCGGTTTCTGGCTCCTGCAGTTTAGGAGGAAGAGCAAAGATGGACAGTCACAGAAATATCCCATATAGATTTATTTGAAAAAGTGTGAAATATAACTGTGAAAGCTGTGGTTTCGTTCATAGTCAAACACACAATTGTGTTTACATTATGGGATATTTATATCTGATGGCATGATGGCAGAAAAATGAAAATATCTTGGGGACTAGGTATAGTTATGAACATTTGCCAGGCTTACCAACAGATGGCTCTGGTTTTGGTTGACTACTACATTATGTTTATATCAATGCAAGTTGTGGAAAATAAGGTTGAAAGATTTCATATGGTTCTTTTCAGTTTTGGACAAGGGAGGTGGCACCAGGTATAAAATTACTTCAGCTGCACAAAAAGTACTAATACAAATTAGTTGCTATCCACTTGCTTGGACTAATTCATTGTATAAAAACGATAAAACAACAGCAGAGGCTTTAATTTTGAAAAACCAAACCAAAACAAGAACAAGACTATGGCTAGATACTCAGCAAAAGAGACAGAAAATGGGAGACAGCGAAGGAGAAAGAGACATAGAAGATGAGCGAGACTGCGACCCAGAAAGAGAAGGCGATAAACTGAGCCAAAAGTTGAGAGCGCCAAGATAGCCCAGCCTCACAAAGACTCGCTTGTCTCTGTCAAGGCTGGATGCTGGACGACTGCAGGACTCCCGGGGGATTGGGCCTGGCTGTGAATGTAAACAAGGCGTACAGTATCAGGAGAAAGAGCGAACCTGAAGGAAGGAGCGAAAGAAAAGCAGCGAGTATAAAGAAACCTCATGCGTAGCAAAGAAAAGTGGTTAAAATCAGAATCGTCATGTAGGAATGTCACACAAACACACACATGTGCCTGTAGTCGCACTAATGCAGGGATGTCATTTGTACAAGTTATCTGCAGGACCACCAGTGATGCACAGGTACAAATACACATCTAAACAAATATATTACTACTGGGGGACACACACAAAAGGATAGGAACACAGTGGCAGCACATATACTGACACATCCATCAGTGGAAAACAAACACAGTCACCAACTAGTGGTGTGATTTGCATGCTCCAAAATCCATACAGTCACCCAGACGAAAACAGACGGACGCAGGGCACAGTCACATGACAGCAAAGGAAAGAAGCCAGGAAATGTGGATCACAGTAGAAACACATGGAACTCAGAGCTGGGGGTGAAAGAGATGGATGGTGAAGGCTGTGGTCGATAGCAAGATGGTCTAACAAGATACTGTGTCATGAAATAAGCTTCATACTATGTCAAAACCTTGTTTTACTCTTGTCTTCCTTTTAGTACACAAGAGAACACGCCTGTATGTCATGTGAGTCCAAGACAGACTGCTGATCAAGCAGTTTTTTAAACTTTAAACTACATTTAATACTCATTTTCATTTCTTTCATGTTTATTTTTCTTCTGTGTTTGTCTTATACCAATACAAGTCCTTCACTTTTCTATCTTCGCTGTCTAACAGGTAGCGTCAGACAGTAAATTACAATGTGAGCCCACATACAATCTTTTATTCCATAACAAGAGCAACATTAAATGACCAGCAACGCACTTATCTGAAATCTGACAGACAGAATGTTTATACCTCTGAAGTATTTGTATTGCTGCTGCCCTGTGGCTGTCGGTGGTGGTGGCGACTGTTGTTTTGGGTCTTTTTGTCCTTGTCTGACCTGTTCAATATCTGTTGCTCAGTTCGCCAGTAGTTACTTTCTTTTTCGGGACATTTCAAATTGTTGTATTGGCCGTGCCCAATGTTTGTGTAACCGGTCTAATCAATTTCCACTCTCTCCTTGGCTTTGAAGCGCAGGCGGCTTCCTGGTCCACAAATTCTGTCTTCACAGGTGAAAACTTTCAAAATGTGTGAAACCCGGAGTAGACTTTCAGAGCTATTTGATCCTGAAACAATCGATCAATCAGCGATGACCATAAATACCGTTCAGGCACTTCATAAACTTCCCTCCTGGACCAATTGGGTTCACTATCTAAACTGTACACATTACTCTCTGGGGCCTTGCACACAACAAACTTACTTTACCTCTTCATCTTTCAGCAGTTACCAAACTTTAAAATATGAGACACAGACTGTATATCTAACAGGTACTCCCAAGCAAAAAAAACCCAACAACCAACAAACATCTGTAACACAAACATTCCACATCGCACACAATAACAATAAGCATGCAGTAATAATATCACACCACTTGTGATATATCCTAACAGCTGAAGGCTGATGTGCAAAACATTTTTTCAGCCAGAAGAGGAAACTTAATATACATTATTACATTAACAACCTGTTAAAAGTATTCCAGCCACATGGTATCAGGCTGGTATTGTTCATTACAAATGCAAAATGCCAAGTTCATTTCTTTCTGGTCAGTTTACAGTCCAGCCTGAGCCTGAGAACAATCTGCCTCTAGAGGGAGCGTTGCCAAACTCTTACATTCGTCCAAGCATCCAGCAGAGCAGCGTTTTGTTTTTCTTTGCGAGTTATGGTACCACTTTTAGTTTATTAATTAATCGATACGACCAGGAATTCACGTCACCGTTTACCACACATTCGGGTTTTCTCTCTTCTTACATTCTTACAGACTCTGACCCAACATGTCATACATCACATGCCTAACTACATGCGCACGCACACACACGCACACACACACGCACACACAGACACAGTCCGCATGTACTTACTCACGCACACCCATGCACAAATACTGTCCAGAGCTTATTAGCAGAGGCTTATGCAGGCGCACACAGACAGACAATCATAAATCACGTCAGACTTTGCGTTGCACAATGTGTAGTGGGGTCAGCTGAACAGGCATGTACCTGCAGCTGAGGTGTGTGTGGGGGGGAGTTAGCGTAATAGCTCATAGCGGAATGAGCATATGGCTTTTCTTTTGCTAGTTTGCTGGTTTGAGACGAGTCAACGATAAACAGTCAAAGACCTCGGATGCGGCGGTGTGTGTTTGTGTGTGTCTGTGTGTAGCAGCGTAAAAATAATAAGGTTGTGCAGCTCATCTCGCAGCCTGACCCTTGTCCTGGTATTGTGTACTGTGTGTGTGTGTGTGTACGTGTATTTGTGAATCCAGGTGGTAAGCCTAGGGCTTTAATTGTTGAGAAATTGTAACGTGTGTGTGTGTGTGTGTGTGTGTGCGTGTGTGCACTGGGTTTCGAGGATTTTGTGAGTCAGGGCTTTCAACAAGAATATGGAGCCAGTGAGGAAAAAACTGCCAACTCGGAGGATCCAAAGGGATATGGGGTAATGCCAAACCCCTCAAAGAATTCAGACTTTTGTGGTATCTGGTACATTCTGATGCACTATTCCGTCTTATGCAGTGATTTTAATTGCTGAAGTCTATACTGAGTTTGTCGTCTTGACTGTGTACATGCAGTGATTTACTATTTCATTTTGTTAATTAATGTTTGCAGCAGATAAAGGGACAAATGGAAAATGTTCGTAACAATATTCCTGAGCGATATTATGAGAGAAGTCAATTAATCGGCGAACCTATAAAGCGACAGCTGTACGCACTCTTGCTTCCTCACCCATGTAATGGTATGGTGAGAAATCTTTACACACTAACTGTACAGTACTTCCTTCTGTGGTACTTTTTATTCATCTCTCTGTCTCCCTCTCTCTCACAAACACACAAGCACACACACACACACAGGGTGTTGGCATGCATAGCAAGTCATTTTTCTTGTTAATGTAGTGTGTCGAATTTGCAGGGCGGCGGCGTGCAAATGAAAGGTTGCATGTCTCACTCGCTTGGCAATATGTATTTGATAAGAGCTGTAAATCAACTAGTGTAGCAGAGCAAACCCTGCAGGGACGGACACAACACGTGTTAATGGAAGGCAGCGCCAAATTAGAGCGGGACACCGTATGTGCATGAATGAGTGAGCGAGAAGGATGAAGCTGAAGTGTCAAAGACACGGAGGGTCAAAGTAGAAGTATTTATATGTCCAAAAGTATTTGGACATAAGTATACGCATTTCGGTTTACCTGTGTGGACGATGCAAAGACGTTTAAGTGACACATGAGGCTGAGCCTATGAGATGAACTTTAGAGGCCAAAACAACAAATATTGTCAGCTTACAATCTATTTCTATTTGTCTCTAGTGTCTCATACTGCTAAATATACGTCTCTAATAGCCTCAGTCGAGAGGGTGGGAGTTACTGCCCCTATAGATTGGTGCCAGAATGACAAAAACACAGAGAGAAAAAAGAAGCTGCAGCGCCAGCAACTACAACTTTCAAGAAACCTGCAAAACTTAAGTAGCCACATAAACATCTACATCTGCCCAGCAAAAAAAAAAAAAAAAAAAAAACAGTCCCACAGTTAGCTTTTATTGTCAGGCGACCTTTTGTGGCTGTAGGAATTACGATGGGAGCGAAAAGGCAACTTAGGTGACATTGTGAGAAAGTTTGCAGCGGGGGAAAGCTGGGGGTGGACGGACAGCGCTGTTTGTCTCCCATGGAAAACCAGGGACAGTGCTTTATCCTTTCTGCATGACCGTTCCATAACTCTGACCACAGAAATCTTTTCATCAGATCAAAAATATTGTCCACAAGTGCCTAAAAACCATTTCCATTCGACTACTTTCTTATCGTTTCAAGTCACGTCACCATCATGTTTTTATGCCCTTAAAACATTATAGCTATAACCTTTAACCAGATGCAGTTTTTTACTGGTTAGGCGGCTGGATCTTTAGTTATCACAGCCCCTCCCGACACAGTGTCCACCAATCTGTGTTTTGGGGAGGCACAGATTTCTAAATGTGAAACTGCATTATTTAGTGTTTCACTGGTTTTAATTACTTGGTTCAGTTGTTTCGGAGGAGGAGGAGGAGGAGACCTCCACCAACATCTACCAACAATTCAGCTCCCAGATAAAACCTCTCAGACAACGTCCACTGAAGGAATCCTAACCGAAAAACAAACCGAGCTAACAATCACAGCTAGCCTGGTTGTTGTGAAGCAACAGCGCACACGCTGGACACTGTACACAGTGGTGAAAAAGCCTGTTTAATGGAGTTCCTGCATTTGCATTTAAAGGCCATCTATTTAGCAAATGAATAATTAAAACTGTGCATCCAATTTGACCATGAATAAACATTGGATTCTGACATATTTAGGAAACAATACGTCTGGGTTGAAAGACACTGGGTCCTCTTACGAACAGAGACCCAAGTACAATACAAAAACAGTCGCAAGCAGCACACAAAAAGGCATATTAACATCAGTGCTGTGCTACGTGATGGGGAGAGATGTGGTGATATTTGGAGAAATAGCCCGGGAGGCTCTATGTGACCCTTACTACTCATAAAGTCTAATAAGGGTCCAGATCTGGACTGCTGCTCTTGTTTTCCCTCATGAGCCTGGCTTCTGTCAATAGCTGCTTCCTCACTGGGGCATGAAATACGTTTCAGTGCAGGATCCGCATGGCTCTGCATGTTTAAGGGTCATGCAGGCCGATTCCTGCTGACAAAACTGAGGCTCACAGGCAAACTTTGTAAAAAACAACAACAAAAAAAACCCAACTTTAAAGCTAATGCTTTCATTTGACCGCTTACTTATTTAAGTGACTAAATTACTGAGGAATAATCGTTTCTACAAAACAGTATGACAAGTATGATTAATGTGAATTAAATATGAAATAAGTGGACGATATTATGAAAGAAAACTGAATCTTCAAATTACTGATGATTTCTAAAAACAGAATATTACTAGTATTAGAGCTAGTTGGTTATGTTTATTTCCTGATTTATTTATGATCTGTTTTAATCTGAAGCCTAAGGGCATAATTATTTCATTCTGTATGTGTATCATAAAATATTGAACTTCATGGTCCTGACTTCATGTCCATCCATCATTCAAAGAGATCATTATCTTGATCATAGAAATTAAACAGGTTTGATTTGAAGTCATATAACAAATCCCTGCCCCTCGGGCACCAATGATTTCTCACTTCACAACAGGAGAATCATAAACATGTGGCAGAATGTGGTGATTCTGTTCATCAGAACAAAAACACGCATCCACCATAACCCAGGCAACACACTACACTCATCAAGCGCTTTATCAGAAACACCTGCACACCTGCCGAGTGACTCCATTATCCAATCAACTCACCTTGTCGCAGCAGTGCGATTCATAAAATCATGCGGATGCTTCAGTTGGTGTTCACGTCAAAGAACCGAATGGAGAACATTATGATCTCAGCACTTGGCTCTAAACGTGGTCTGATGACTGGAGCCAGATCAGCCTGGTTTGACTTTCACTCAGAATGGTGTACAAAAACAAAAACTCTGTGAGTTTCCACTTCTAAAGATAACAGCACCTTGTTGTGAACAGAGGTCAGGGTGGCTAATGTGCAGTTTCACATCTGAACATGACCTCAAACCTGGTACATTTCAACGACCTTAGCAGTGAAATGGAACTGAATTTTCGTAGAACACCATTTGGATGCAGGGGAGCGAGAAAAAATGTGCAGCAGACAATTTCTGCAGGAATAATGAGATGCGGTCATGTTGACAATGGACCAGTCCCAGTGGGATAAATTCAGACGTCTCGTGAAATCCAATGTCACGACGGATTGAGGCTGTGTTTGCGAACAAGGGGAGGATCTACCCAGTAACAGTATGGTGTTCCTAATTATGTGCTCAACAAACAAATTCAGTGTGCTGGTGTTGTCTCAAGGTGTGTGACTGTGCTCTACTCAGTTACAGAAAGAAGAATAAGCTTTCAAAGGAAATAAATGAAATCAGTCATCAGTCAAGATAAAATAAAAATGTTGGCGTGTCAACATAAAGAAAGTGAGGGTGTATGATTAATGCGGTGTGCCTGTGTAGAAGTTGCCAGTGTTACTGATATGACCTGGACTCACTTCATTTTGTCCCCTGTTCATTCAGTCCTATTTGGAGCCATTTTCAGAAAATTGCTCCAGTTATTGTATGCCCCCACAGAGCAATCAAGACAAGAGACGGCTGTTGATTCACCACCGCTATAAAGACATGAAATTACCGTTCATTCATACAGCCGGCTACTCAATGAGCCCCGGTTCTCTGTGCTACATTCATATCAATCCTTCCTTCACCTGCAAGTCAATTTGCCAACGCTCGCTATGGCCCATTTAAACCACATGGGACTGGCCCCATGTTGCCACTTCTGCTTTGAGGTGAGACAGGAAGTGCAGTAATGTCTATATCTGATGCAAGGCCAATTTATATTCGATTTATGGGCCAAATGCCCTTATTTTGAGAAATATATATAATATTATAATATTTTTTGTTTCTTTTTTCTTTTCATCTTGCCAATCCTCAAATCATATTTGTACACAATTATTTTACACAATCTGTACAAGGTGCAATTTGCGTACAGGAGAAACTACAACAAAAAACCTGAAATCTCAGTCACAAGCAAATGATCCTTCTCCCAGAACAAACAGAAGTGCAATCAACAACAATATTTACAACATTTACACAAAAACACTGCAACATAAATGGAAATCTATAAAAGGTTTACGGCATAAATCGTGTCTAGATTAATATCTGAAACTAAATAAACTGTCCAATGACCAGTTTAAAGGTGCAATAATGTCAATAAAAAACAATACGATGAATATAATGTCATTTGTTAAAAAAAAATCTACAATTTCACTGTATTATATCACGACGAAATTGGACCACAACCACCAAAACACACACGGCTGCAATAAACTGATATTAAGAATAAGACAATAACACAACAGGTCTCTAGCGCCACCATGCCGATCGTAAAGGTGACAAATTGGGCGTAATGCAATGTTTTATAATGTGCTGTAATATGTTGTTATGTTATATAATTTGTTGGTAATATACCTATTTCCTGTTTACCAATTAAACAGTAGAAGAAGCAGAGAACAACAGGTCACCTCATACTACAAGTATCAGGCGCAAACAAAGTTACAGTACATTTACATTTAGATTTACATTTAGTCATTTAGCAGACGCTTTTATCCAAAGCGACTTACAGAAAGGGAAACAATCAAGGTAGAGTGCGATAAGAAGCGTTAGTGCAGCAATAGTGCTAGTGACAATTCTTTAAGGTGTGGAATTGTCATGTAGTGCTAGGAGAGAAGGTGCTCTCTGAAGAGCTGGGTCTTCAGGAGTCTTTTAAAGGTAGAGAGGGACGCCCCTGCTCTGGTAGGAACTGGTAGTGCGTTCCACCAACGGGGGACAACGTAGGAGAAGAGTTTGGATTGCCTTGAACGAACGGGTGGCAGAGCCAGGCGTCGTTCGTTAGAGGAGCGCAACGGTCGTGAGGTAGCATATGCCTGTGCCAGGGCGTTCAAGTAGGTAGGTGCAGTACCGGAGACAACTTTGTAGGCAAGCATTAGAGATTTGAACTTAATGCGGGCTGCAACAGGTAGCCAGTGGAGCTCGATGAGCAGCGGGGTGACATGTGACCTTTTGGGTTGGTTGTAGACCAGGCGCGCCGCCGCGTTCTGGATCATCTGAAGTGGTTTCACTGTGCAGGCTGGGAGGCCTGTCAGGAGGGCGTTACAGTAGTCTAGTTTAGAGATGACCACAGCCTGTGTCAGGAGTTGAGTAGCATGTTGAGTTAGGTAAGGTCTGATTTTTCTGATGTTGTAGAGTGCAAAGCGGCATGACCGGGCAACCGAGGCAACATGATTGGAGAAAGTTAGCTGGTCATCAATCATGACCCCTAAGTTCCTCACCACCCTGGTGGGGGCGAGACATAGGGAGTCAATCTTGATGCTGATGTCATGGTGTATTGTAGGCTTTACATTAGTTCACCCAACTAACTATACAGGGGGTCCTCGAGTTACGTCGGAGATCCGCTCCTGAGAATGTGTCGAAACCGAATTTCGACGTAAGTCGGACCATACATTCATTGTGCCATTGTGCATACATTGTGCCACCAGATGTCGCTATAACACCACGCTAAAATAAGAGTTTATTATGGTGAATTGCCTTACCGACTGACTCGATTGTAGGGTGGCGCTGTTTGACATCGTTTCAGAAGGCGGAAATGTTTACAAAAGACACAGGCTGGCTGTGTCCGAAATCGCCCCCTAACCCCTATATAGTGCACTATATAATGACCACGCCATTTTTGTAGTGGTGCCCGAAACCTTAGGGATCATAGCATATATAGTGCACTCAATGTATCCCACAATTCACCGCGAAATGTAGTGAACATCCGATGGTCACTAACCGGACCAAGATATCCCATCATGCATTGCCAGAAATTCTCTGGGCTGGGCGGAAGTGAAAATGGCGGACGGACGGGAAGGAAATATACATAAATATTATAAAATATAACAAAATAGGAAAATAAAAAGTTTAATAATTTAATAAAAATGCAGTGGTAAACAAACAAGTATTTTGTGAGACGACAATAATGTGGTACGTTTTAGTTGTGCGACAGCAATGACGTAATTACCGGCGCCGAGAGTAGTGTCCGAAAGATTTTTCTGTTGAGCTCACTTTATAGTCCACTACATTTATTTCCCCTATGTAGAGAGTAGGGAACGAGTGAGTGATTTCGGACACAGCATCAGAAAGATTCAAACCAAGCTGTCAGACTTCATTGTTCCAGACCAGGTCCAGTTTATTATCATTTTTATATGTTATTGTATTTAGTAACAGCGTTTAAGATATTTATCCTTCTTGACTTGAATGCAGCTCAGCACCTGTGTTGCATCTCATTTGAACCATTTGTAACAGTAGCATCACATCTTCTTACTGCTCATGCAGCATTCCTTCACACACTCTGCCACACTGTGCACAGTGTGGCACAGCATAAAGATGACACGCTGACATTATCATGGATATCTGGATAATTCCAGACAATCGCATCTCTCCATAAAAATCAACACCTAAATAAATTGCAGCTTCGGGCAAGTTTGACCAACAAACACACACTCAGTCAGGCTTTTTATGTGTGTGTGTGTGTGTGTGTGTGTGTGTGTGTGCAGACAAGTGTGTACAAATGAGGAAAGCTGGTGGACAACATGTTGGTGTATTATTACGGCCATCTGTTGAAATGCCGCCACCAAATATAGAAGCAGCCCCTGGATTAAAGCGACACAAATTTACCACGGGATCAGAGACTTTCAGTCAGCTGTACCAGCCCCATGTTATTTCCATGAGCAAGATGAAATGGAAAGATAAATCTTAAGAGTTTAAGACAAATACAATGGCTCATAAGCAAATAATTTCCCATTCCAGCGATGGAATGAAGCTAATGCCAGTATTATAAGACAAAGGAGTAATCTGACACGGTTTGGTTATGGGTATTTATTGGCCTCCAGGAACCATGTTTTAACAATGACAATAGCAAAAAACTAATCAAATAAAACAAACAAAACGAAAACAAAGTAAACAAATGATCTTCAGGGCTTGTGTCCACCAGCACCTATTCTACCTGTAGCATGTTCGATTGCTGCTCATGTCCAGCTGATGAATCTGAAGTCTTCTTGCTAATGAGAAAATCTATTTGTCTGGAAGTGGTTTGTGTATTTTTTTACACAGTCAGATGTGACCGCTGCACAAGTTGCAGTTTTCGCTGCTACTTGCTCGGTGAACTAATGCTGTTCATTGACTTCATCCAAGAGGAACTGTTCAAAACACTGCTTTTCGCTGCCAATGTGTTACACACATTGGTGTGAAAGCAAGTTGTGTGAGATGTTTGTGCTCCACCATGCAGAAATAATGTGGTTTTAACAAAATGTTTACAGCTCACTGGAGTGTTACTGCGAGATGTAGTGTGAGTGCAGACATTTACAGTGGCTGATAATTGTAAAACCATCCTCTGGAAATACGGCCTCCTTGTTTTCTCTCAGAAAAATAAGGCCCTTTCATATATGCAGATTTTACACAATGCACAATGCAAACACACTGCCGTGTATACTGGTATATGGTATATATACATATATATATGTGTGTGTGTACAGTATATGTATGTATGAATGGTTGGTTTCTCTCTGAAATACATCTCAGATCTGTCTCTAAACCTCAGTTTTAAACTGTGCGACATTCGTTTACTGCCACATTCTTGCTTTTCTTTGTGCTGTTGTGACAAGTTACCGTTATTAAACGTTGGTATTTGAAATGACCTAACTATAAGAGAAATCTGTCGGAGAAAGACAACCAGTAAATTATGTGGCAGCCATTATCCACGGAAGAATATGGAAACTAGAAAAAACATACAAACTTTTATTGCACTACTTTAACACAATCTCCCCATGTTTGTGTGAAACTCTCTGACAAACATGTGCGCTTTGAAGACAATTCCTCTTGGCATAGAGCTCCAAAGTTCAGCTGCAGTTCAGCAACGTTTCCACAATGACAACTTACGAAAGATTCGTCTTTGCCATTTATCCAATAAAAGATGAAAACGCCCCCTAAAGGCTGGCTCAGATATAACTTTTTCTGTTTTCACCCACACAACAGGTAGAACAGGTTCATCTCACAGCTCTCTCATGTTAAAATGTCAAAATTGTAGAACGCTGCGACACTATGACCTGACGTTGCCATTGAACTTGTACGTGTTTGACCTTGTGTTGCTCACGCAGAGCAACGTGTGTGTCCAAATCACACCGTTCAGAATCAGTAGTCAGAAATATCTATTGCTTTGGTGGAGGCTGTGCGGCCCGGTTAGTTTCGCCCATGTGGACTCAGCTCAGATCTCTCATCTGTCTGTCTGAGTTTTCTTTTCTCTCCTTCCCCATCACACACAATCACATGGGCTGTGATTTCAATGTGCATCTTTATTATGTTTCTTGTTGAAAAAAAAAAAACCAACAAAAAAAACAAAGGGAGATGCTTGGTTTTCGGCAGTAACCCAGATTCTGCTATTGTTTTCCCCTGGACGAGTAAACATCCTAACAACTGATTTGGTTTCTCTCTGACACGGATCTCAGATCTCAGACTCGCCAATCCCCAAGCACTTGAGTGTGATACAAGATGGATTGCCTCCATTTCTTTTTACATCTTATTTGGAGGAGAACTGATTCCTACCCTGTACAAAGACAAGAACTCATTCAATACTTGAAACAAAGACGGAAACATCTTTAGAAAAAAGAACCAATAATAATAATCACTTTCACATTGTGGTGGTTGATAGTATTGTGTACCATATTTGCACCGTAAAATGTACAAAATATCACCATATTGTTGGCTAGTGACCTGCAGTCTTATTCACAAGCACTCTGAAGCATGTTTATTTATTTACAACATACAGTGTACTCTGAAACAGCAACACAATTATAAATAAATATTGCAATCTTGACAATCTTACAGTTCGGACCTTTTATTGTCTGTTCTTTAATGACTCGTCACCTGAGCTTTAACGAAGGTGAGGCAACCTCTGCCCGTTTAGTCTCTTCCTCCTCACGTCCTCTCATACAGTATGTGCTATCATTCACCAGCAGGTCTATGGTTCTCAGGCGGTGCCCTTGGCCTTTTCTTCCCTCCCTCACCCTCTCAAATGTTAATTTAAATAAATAGATCTCTAGAAGGAAAGAAAGTATCATATATCCTTAAAATCGTAACAAATCTCGGAAATAAAAAGCTACTCAAAGTGTCTTCCAAAATGAGGAAAAGAAATAGGAAAACCTAATAAAAACATTCTATTTATCAAAATGGAAAGGAAAAAACAAAGTCAGCTATATAGAATTAAGAGAGTTTTCATGAACCCATATCTACGTGTTAGATATTCAAGAGGATCGCTCCATGTGTATTGTAACGTCATTCCGAGGATCCTGTTAGCTCCATGTATAACGCTGTTCTGTTCTAAATAATCCTCATTATGAAGTGTCCCATCAACCTCCTTCTCAACAGGAGACACCTGCGTCTGTCCCGTGATCCTTCATCAGCCGTGTTTTCACAGTATTCCACTGTGTCCGCTACTCCACTGAGTTCCTGTTGCTGTCCGGTGACAGACACAGACACAGACACAGAGAGGGGGCGGGGGGCGGGGGTTTGTGGGTGGGGGGGGAGGACAGGACTGGTTCTGAATACAGGGAGAAAGCCTCAAATATGGCTAATGTCCTTTCCTGTTTGTAATTGTGCAAGATTAAATGCCTCTGTCTTGGGTCCAAGGGAGAAACGGTCTTTAGTGTGACACGTCAATCATTTTCCAACTCTTGGCGCATTCCGTTTGGGGAAGATA
Source organism: Trinectes maculatus (assembly GCA_016785345.1). NCBI lineage: Eukaryota > Metazoa > Chordata > Actinopteri > Pleuronectiformes > Achiridae > Trinectes > Trinectes maculatus. The sequence goes on from JAFBJQ010000441.1 coordinate 360,569, forward strand.
CTGTCTGAATACAGAGCTGAGGGGCATATGTGTGTGTGTGTGTGTGTGTGTGTGTGTGTGTGTGTCTCATGTTGGTGAAAAAGTCAGTTCATCTTTTTCATAAATGTATAGTGCCAAAATCAAAATGTTCATCCAGCGTCATACCCTGAATTTAGTGTATAGCACGATGGTATTCTCAAAATAAACATCCATAACCAATCGTGCTCTAATGATTGATTTTACACTAATGCCTTCTACATCAAATATGAAATGAAGTCATCATGTGAATTACTGTTTGCTACCATCCATTTAAGTATAAGCTAATGATGACACTATGCCTTTCACACTCAAATATGGCTGAATACAGGGAGAAAGCCTCAAATATGGCTAATGTCCTTTCCTGTTTGTAATTGTGCAAGATTAAATGCCTCTGTCTTGGGTCCAAGGGAGAAACGGTCTTTAGTGTGACACATCAATCATTTTCCAACTCTTGGCGCATTCCGTTTGGGGAAGATACTGTCTGAATACAGAGCTGAGGGGCATATGTGTGTGTGTGTGTGTGTGTGTGTGTGTGTGTGTGTCTCATGTTGGTGAAAAAGTCAGTTCATCTTTTTCATAAATGTATAGTGCCAAAATCAAAATGTTCATCCAGCGTCATACCCTGAATTTAGTGTATAGCACGATGGTATTCTCAAAATAAACATCCATAACCAATCGTGCTCTAATGATTGATTTTACACTAATGCCTTCTACATCAAATATGAAATGAAGTCATCATGTGAATTACTGTTTGCTACCATCCATTTAAGTATAAGCTAATGATGACACTATGCCTTTCACAGCATCAGGGGGCGAACTTGAGTCATCCCCGACACTATCTGTTTGATCATCTTCGCCACACCTCCTGTTACTTGTCTCTTATTCATCACATTCTTCCTCCCTTCATCCATTGCAAAGGCATTACAGGTGAATTGTACTCGTTTTCCACCCCACCCTCCCGCCTGCATTCATCCCCCCCCCCTCCATCTCACAGTCTCTGTCCCATAGGTCACAGATTGTCTTGTAGCCTCTCCATGTAGGATCTGATTTCCGACTGACCCAGGTCCACATCCTGACACACCCACTTGATGTCATCCTCGCTCCCATTGGTCATCAGGACTGAGGAGTTGGTGTACGGGCCACCCCCGCCCGAATTATCATTGGGCAGAACGGTGGCAAAAGACGTGAACTTGACGCGCTTGCGTTTGGCGGCGGCGACTGCAGCTGCGGCCGCGGCTCTCGGGGAATTATTCAGATGCTCCACTTGGCCGCTGCCATCTTTGCCACCAGAGGTGATTGCTGAAAGGCACTGATGTGGTTCTGGGACAGATCTGGGTAGGGTTTGTCCGTGGGTGATGCCGCGGTGTCCACCTGCACCACCACTCCCACGAATAGTGCCCATGCCCGCGCCCATCACCAAGGTGTTTCCAGCCCCGTTCAGCAGGTACTTGCTCTCCTCGTATCCTCCTTCGTTCCGGTCGATGATGGTGGTGCACTCGTCCGGCAGCCCACCCTGGCACTGGTCAGAGTGGTCGGCTAAAAGGTCGGCATCGTTGCCAAGCCACACCCAGTCATGGGCGTGGTTCATGTTACCGCCCGTCTCCAGAACGGGGACTTGTTTGTGTCGATATCTGCAGGCAAGAGACAACGATCGGTGTAACATCACACACAATCTAAAATTAAAACTGTGTTTAATGAATGAATGAATAATAATTCATGTCCATCCATTAACCTGGTAACCTGGTCTTTCTATTTGACCTGTTGATGCAGCTAAATTTACAAAAACCCAAACATTCATTCCAATGTTTTACCTGAAAGCGAAGCTGACACAGTTAATGAGGAAGACCAGTATTGCCAGACAGAACACCCCCAGAAGAGCATACATCCCGATCTCCAGGTCTGAGAGGCCTCTGGTGGTGTGGGTCAGTTCGCCGTCTCCGGTCCCCGGGACCTCCACCTGTGCCGGGACGCTGCTGTAGTCGCCCGACTGGCTCGGCCCGCTGCCTCGGCTGCTGCTGCTGCCTCCACTGGCAGCTTTACCACCTGAAGCACGATGGATCACTGTGCTCTTGGTCGTTGTGCTTACCTGACAGGAAATTCATCAATCAATCAATCAATCAATCAATCCTGGAACTCACTGACGTTATAGGACGGCAGCGGCGCAGTGAATTACTCCCTCTCACCTTTCTCATGGCTCCCTCCTCTCGATCCACCGCTGCACTGTTGGGCTTCCACTCTCCGCCATCCTTTGTTCGATGCTCGCCAGTGCTGTTGTCTGACCCTCCTCCGTCCTCCGGTCCACCTCTTCCCGTCTCACCTCTCTCCTCGCTCTTTGCTCCAAACTTCACCAACACGTTGCCAATTCCAGAGGCGAGGACACTCTTCCTTTTGGACTTCTGACAGGTCTCAGAGATGACCATCTCTATGCGAACCAGCGGCCCTTGTCCATCGCCCTCCGCCACCACGATTGGCCAATGCTGTTCCTAATCGACGACAACAATATGATGATAACCACACCCAGCTGCTGACAAGCTGTGCTTTGAACAAAAAAAAAATCTCATTTGCATTTCATACGATTTCTGGCTTGAGCCAGTACCTGATTGGTTACGGAGATGACACTCTCGTCCAATGAGACGGCTGAGAGGAGGAAGTCCTTGGGATCGTAGATATCGAGTGGTGTTACTGATCCGTCACTGTACTGGATCCATGCGCTGACCGCTGCCTCCTGCACCGCAATAAAAACCAGAAGAAAAAAAACACTGATCATTCATTCAAAATAAAAACTTTATAAGGTGATGCTGTTTACATCTTGACCCACTGACCTCAGGAGGCCAGGTTTACATTACTAAGGTGAAAGGTCAGATCCATCGCCTTACAGATTATGATTTAAATTATGTTCTGAGTATAAGAGGTAATGTCGTTAATTGGTGTCACAGGTTGATTGACAGCGTCATTAGTGTTGTATGGGAATGGAATGGAAATAAACAACATGTTGAGAGACACAAAGACAAACACAACACACCCGATCCTTCTCTCTCTCTCTCTCTCACTCACTCACTCGCCTCCCTCTCCATCGTCCATGTCTTCCGACACAATGAGCAGAAAGAAAAAGAGGAAGAATATTTTTTCCCTGTTTGTCTCTAAGTGATCCTGCCTCACTATTTTCCTTTTCTAAAACCTGCTGCTCTGTCACAGTGAATCACAACTCAGCAGAGATCACACTGGTAAATTGCGAGAAAGAAAAAAAAAACCGAGCGCTACCCACTGCGCCACCGTGCTGCCCGCATCGTCCATGTCTTCAGACACAATGAGCAGAAAGAAAAAGAGGAAGAATATTTTTTCCCTGTTTGTCTCTAAGTGATCCTGCCTCACTATTTTCCTTTTCTAAAACCTGCTGCTCTGTCACAGTGAATCACAACTCAGCAGAGATCACACTGGTAAATTGCGAGAAAGAAAAAAAAAACCTTTACAAAGGTAATTAAGCCTGAACATGAGGGAAATGGGTTATTTCTTTCACCTCCCTTCATTTTCACATTAAAATGCCATTTATCTTTGCCTCCTGTGTTCCCTCCATTTTCAAATCTTTCATACTGTTTTCTTCTCCTCTCTACTTTCCCTCTCCAGAGTTGTGCCATCTCAAGAAAAACAAATTCATCTTTCCATAATGTGCAGGATCATGGCATTTTCATCACGATGAGCTGCCTCTTGACCAGTTAGCACTTTAAAGTGATGTATTGTTAGATTAAAGAGAGAGAGAGAGAGAGAGGGGATGATGGAGGGAGAGAAGAAGCTGAAGGTGTAACAGTGAGATTAAAGAACCGATGACAATGTGAGCAGGAACATGGTAGCATCACAATATTAGTATGTGTATGTGTGTGTGTGTGTTTCGCCAGTTACGCACTTTGTAAGAGAAAAACATTTTTATAAATGGTGTTTCAGAATGATCAGAACCAGAAATACTTTATTAATCCCTGAGAGAAAATTGGTTTTATGATGATGATACTGTCGGGTTTTTTTTTTTTTTGACTGTCATTACGAACAGACCTGAAGGTGGCGGTAACTGTAGATGAGGCCTGTTTGAGCCCGGAAGTCATTCACTCCTAATTAGAAAATGATTATGGAAGAGATAACAGAGATATGATGTCCACAACACCAAATGACTGTTTGACTATGATTACAACACTGGGGGTGTGACTGCAGGGAGTGTGTGTGCATGTGTGTGTTGTAGAACGAGTGTGTGCACCTATGACGTTATGTGTTACCTGTTTGGGTGTGTGTAGCAGGTCCGTGGCCACAGTCGTGAGCTGGATAGCCTGGTTATTCCCCGGACTCGCTGTCATACTGAGGGACAGAGATGCGACCAGCTGGACCCCCATGTCTGTGATGGTGACCTGCACAAACACCACGAAGACACCGGAAGCAGCAGGTCAGGAACGTTCTACCTTCACAGGTCTGAATGATTCTTTTGTTAATAAGAACGACTCAAAGTAAAATCACTTTCAAGCCGGGGTGAAACTTCTAACGTGTGATATACTATAATCTTATACACTGAGACAATGGAGACACTGAACATGCATGGTGGTAACATAAACGTAAAATGTACCACAAATGTCATGACCTTTATGACCTTATGCATTTTATACTGTGCATCAAATGGTATAATGCATAAAATAAAGCTGCGTTCACTTTCACCTTGTCGTCCAGCACAGTCACTGTCTTCTCTGCCAGGATGGAGTCGGACAGCGGGGACAGAACCTGCGTAAGTCAGTAAAATAATTGATAAACTGATATTGATAAAAGATTAATTGATTGACTGATTGACTTTAGTATGAACTCTGACAGACAGTATGGCACAGTGGTGGATTAAAAAGGTGTGCGACATGCACAGAACACACTCAGGCTGAAGTTGTTTCTTTTATGATTTCGACCACATCTTCAGGTCACATGACCAAACAGGTACTTCCTGTGTGAGACGCACACTCGAACCAGCTGCTCTTCACCGTGTCAGCATTTAACTGAGACCTCTCAGCATGAACAAAGCACAAGGCCAAAGCTGAAGAGCTGAGAGTCAACGAGGGCGAGCGAGAGAGAAATAAATGGAGCGGGTGTCAGAGAGAGAGAGAGAGAGAGAGAGAGTGACAAATAGAGGAGGACAGGAAGTGAGCTGGGCAGAAACAAGGAGTGTGAAAGAGATGGAGCTCCAGACGGATGGAGAGCGGGGGCAGCAGACAGACAGTGACGGAGATTAGGAGCCCTGTGTTGTGTAGTGCGACTCCGCCCGGCGACAGGGCGACAGGCGGAGCTGATTGGTGTACAAAGAAAGTCTCTCAGCGAGCGAATCACGGCGTCAAACACAATCCCACCGTTAGCGAGGTAACAAAATGTGGTGATTGACGGCTGTGGGATTGCTCTTCAAGAGAGAGAGAGAGAGAGAGAGAGGGAGAGAGAGAGGGAGGAGAAGAGGAAGTGGTGAGACTCAGGGAGATGGAGCCGGGGGGCAAAATTGAAATGTCAAACTATCAAATGACGGCTGTTGACTCGATGGGAATGCTGGGTAAATTCTCTCTGCTTGCACCCAAACACAGCACAGCTGTTTGTGCGCATGCATCTGTGTGTGTGTGTGTGTGTGTGTCGGGGTGAAGTCAGAGCGCTGCAACACACATTCATCATGTTCCCCAGTCTCCTCCCACTGCGCTGACACCAACACTATGGAACAATTATGCAAATGTCAGCATTTATTCTGAAATCCAATCCTGAACCATGAAAAAAATGTAACGTTTCGATGTTGTTGCTTGTAAAGAAGTTGTGTAACGTTGTCGGACTGTGTGGCCTGTGACTGCAGTGGTAAACGGGTAAAGCCACAGGACACAATGTGTCGGCTTATTAGAACCAGGCGAGCTCCTGAGTGTGTTCACGTTGTGTGGCTGTGAGTGTGAGTCTCTGTGCGTCACGCTGAGATGTCGGGCCCAAATCCGACACTTAATTGTGGCTAATTATGTAAGAAGCTGGCAGGCAGGGCTTATGAGGATAATGTTTACATCACTGAAGTGCTTATGGCTGCAACACGAGCTGCCAGATGACACTGCATAACATTATGACCCCCAGCCCCCCCCCCCCCTCCCACCGACTATGGCACAAGTTGTATCTGTTTGAAGTTGACTCATGTTGGATCATATAAAATGATATAAAATATAAAATGATATAAAATATAGAATGAAGGATTTTGATTGTCAGTGTTGGGATGTTATTATTGTTTTTGTTGTTGTTGTTATCATCCACTGCAGAGCAGAGTGGAGGTGACACACCTGTATGGTGGTGATGCCCAGGTCCCGGCCAATCAAAATGCGTCCATCTACCAATCTTGCAATGCGAGGATCCTCCACCTGAGGAGCAGAGAGACAGTGACACACTCCACGTTTACTTCATGGAAACACAACTCTGCTCAGTGCTTTGAGCTTTCACACTTCACAGAGAAATATGAGTGTGTGTCTGTGTGTGTGTGTGTGTGCGTGTGTGTGTGTGAGACCACCTTCAGCTGCTCTGAGACCAGGTGGGTGATATCAGCTTGCCAGTCTGCGCCCAGCCTGTAAACCATCTCTCCGCCTGGGTCAGAGGGCTCTGCAACGAAATGGGTGAGGACCCGCACCAGGGCGTACTGGTACTGCAAAGGTCAAAGGGCGAAATGAGGCAAATTAGACCCCAGCGCTTCACCACGTGACGGGATGTTAGTGATGTGGTAAATAATGTCAGATCCAACACGATGAGAAGCTGTGTCGTTCTACCTGCAGGGCGCAGCCTTTGCCTTTCCTCTCATCATCTTCATCATCCTCACTGTCTCTGGTCGGCCTGACGGGACACACACAGCGGAATACGTTACTGGAACACATCTGTATGAGTTCTGGAATGTAAAAGGTCATGTGACCAGCCCAAAAGCTCCTGTCTGCTTCTACTATAAAAGATCTTCTGTGTTTATCCCGTGGAGCGAGGCCCTGGACCAGCTGAGCCACCCGCCATCAGGCCCCTGTTACTCGGCAACCACCTGATGTTATGTTTTAGCCTCCTCCACTTAATCGATTCATTTTAATCCCTTTGTTATTTGTTCATGATACATAAATATGAAATACACCTGACCTCTGCTTCCTCATTGAGACAAACACATATTACACAAAGAAACACATTATTTCATCTCTGCCCCCATCTGTGTGATGTCTGCACAACAGAAACACACACCATCTAGTGTGTGTGCACTAGATGGTGTGTGTGTGTGTGTGTGTGTGTGTGTGTGTGTGCACTAGATGGTGGCTATCTGAGCAGAAATTGGCAAAATTGAAAAATAGGCCTAGCAGAACAGGAACACATACTGAGGGCCACACACCAATGCGCACACACGCACACAATCACAAAGATGGAGGCAGAGAAGCATGCAGAGATACACAGGACGACAGAGCACACAGATCAGGTCTGTACACAGAACCTATAAATATGTATTTGTACTAATGTCAACATCTATTCATCAAGGAAATGTTATAACGTCTGTACAAGCATTTGTTTTTGACCTTGTGACCTTTCATACATGGATGATGGGTGGATGAAACGTAAACGCTGTGAAGAGTGTCTGTAGACACTGTTATTCCATCTGCCCACAATCCCTCTTCACCACCCACACACACAGACAATAGAAACAACGACACAGAGAGCGGGGGGGAGGTGGGGCGTATGTTCATGGTCACACACTCAAATGTATAGGCTTACGTTGACTTGGAACTAACTCACTATATGTGTGTGTGTGTGTGTGTGTGTGTGTGTGTGTAAATGCTTCATTCAGAGGCAATGATGCTGAGGTCATTACAGTTGTCATCAGTCGTAGCAGCCTTGACCTCACAGGAAATAATAGACTGACTGCAATGATATGTGCTCAAATGTTCCTTTCAATAGGCACTACATCACAATGGACACACACACACACACACACACGCGCACACACACACACACACACACACACACACACACACAAACCTTGCTCTGTTCACCCACTGTGCTTCTGTTTCAACATGAACCTAAAGATTTAGTGAAATCTTTGAACATGCAGTGGGAGAGCAGCAGGGAACCGTCACAGTGTTTCTGTTTTTTTTCTCTGCTCTGAACGACAGACGTTATTTATTTATTCATTTTACCACGCAGCACGTTACACTGAGAGCTGCATCCTGTTCTTCCTGTCAGTAATATTACGATGCAGAAGTACAACTCCACATTTCACCAATTCACTTTTGACATAGGTCAAAATGAGCTAAACCTTGTTTTGTTTTTTTCTTGCAAATAAAACCTCAGAAAACGCTGACTTGGTTGACCACAGCACCGTTTTTTAAATTTATTTTCTAATCTAATTGATACATTTCTTTTCTTTTTCTTTTCTTTTTTTTTGCCTACAATGGCTCGACTACACCACCACAACAGACAGACTGTCATGCTGACATCCATCACTGCATGCCCCCACCCCCCCCACCCCCCCCACCCCGACTCTCTGGGTCAGAGAAGCACTTTACCTCTTGTTAGTGATGATTGGGACCCTCCAACCTTTGACCTGGCTCAGCTCTGTGTCTGACACGTCGATCTGCAGGGGGAGCTTCGGGACCCAGACTGTGAGCTGCAGCTGAGTGGACAGGTGCAGGTAGCTGAAGTCGACCGCTAAAGACTGACGACCACGCATCTCTTTACCGTTCACCAGGACCTGGTCACAGTTGGGCGACACCTGAGGAGACACAGGCCCAGTCAGACATGTGACTGACACATGCACATATAATCAGCTGTGGGTTGATTATACAGCATATAGACGTCTGTCAAAGTTCCTCTCTGTGAAAGGCAAAATGTTCACCTGCACCAACGAGCTGCAGGTGAACATTCGTTATAAGACCCCGGTATAATTACGCAGCACCTGAGACCACTCAGCAGAACATACTCCACCTTTGCACTGCGTTGGAAACTACATGCAGGAGGACGTGAGAGGAGATCTGAGGTCAAAAAGGGCAAGTAGTATTATAATTAACAAATAAAACATTCATGTTAATGGTCATAACATAAATATATAAATATACATTTGTTATGACAAATAAAACCGAATGTCTCTTTTAGACGGTGAAATCCGTTCCATGTTTCTGTTCTTCCATTATTATTCAAAAGAACATTTCTGTTGACTGACACAGGTGAATACAGAGGTGCAGAGAAGGCATGTGGACAGTGGATTGTTGTGGTTGTGTGTCAGGAGGTGGACAGCAGCGTTACACACAGTGTGACAGGCAGAACATGTGGATTACAGTCACGTTCGTTTGCACGCTCCTCACTCACACGCCACTGTGTGACTTATCGAGAGGACGGGTTTGGACACATCGTCCCGAGGCGTTTATTAACACAGCTGATCACAAACCGACGTTTCACTGCGTCATTACAACGGACAGAGGATTAAAGTACAGAGGACAGAGAGTAATAAATAATAAACAGAGCCGAATGAGGGAATTATTTTCCCCTCAGTGAAATATATCTTAGCAACAGAGCAGAAACAAACAATCTGTACGTTAACATGGAAAACAAAGAGCAAACCTTTCAATGCAGAGCTGAAAACCTGGGTTTAATATATTTATCCTACCTGTCTCTGCCCCTCCCCCATTTCTGACTCCATTTTTTTTATCATCGCAGCCATTCATCCATGCACTGTCTATAACTCATCCTCCCACTCTTTCTTTACTCGACACTCATCCTCCCTCTTTCATTCTCCCCCTTTCATCTCTCGCTGCCTCGTTCCTCTCTCCACGCGACACTTAGCCTGCACACTTCACCCCCCCCCCCCCCCCCCCCCCCCCCCCCCCCCCCCCGCGACACTTAGCCTGCACCCTTCCCCCCCCCCCCCCCCCCCCCATTTCACTCTCTGCCATACGTTCAACATGGTCGCCCTCTCTTCTCTCTCTCACTCTCCCTGAGTGCACGTGTGTATTTTATAAACACACACACACACACACACACACGAGTAAAAGCTGTAATGGAGCGTTTGCGGTTTTGCGTCAGGTTTCTGGCCTAAAACTGAATTTGTTTTTATTAACATAGATACCAACACACAGTCCACACACACACACACACACACACACACACACACACACACACACACGCACACTTTCTTTGATCTCCTACATTTTGTACATGGGAGTTAAACAGTTGGGTCTCTGTCTCTCTCTCACCTGTTCATTTCACGTCCTGCGTTCCCCCTCACATAAAAGGAAACGCGCCCGCACCTCTTTTCAATTTCCTTTTTTTCTTCTGCGCCTTTAACTTTGTTCACATCTCCCTCAACACCCACCACTTGACCCCCCCCATCCCCTCTTTTTCTTCCCCCGCCCCCCCACCCCCCGTCCCCCCGCCTCGTAGCGCTCTCGCTCTTCATCTTCCTCTCTCTCTCTAAAACCTGATTTCCCGCTTGTTAACATCAAAGGCCTGTCTGACTGTTGCTGCCTCCAACTCTTTCTCCACATCATCTTTATATTCCAGGTGGAACTCAGTGTGAAAACTACACTCGCTTCAGGTGGCACTTTCCATTGAAGGTGTGCGACGGCACCAGATCACACAGGAACTCACAATGCTTCTGCGTCCACCACCACTGCAGCCACTGTCCAAAAACTATTGTCCTTTTACCTGTTGTCCTGCCAGCTATTATCTCCCTACAGGTAAACAGAAATCCTTTGATCGCCCCCTGGAGGCTGGCTGCAGTATATGACATTAACCCGCCTCCTCCGTGTTCGCAGACGAGACATCGGCCATAAAAATAAAAATTCAAAGGAAAAGCCAAATCTGTTTTCTCCAAACGGAGGCAGTGAGAGAGAAAGTTAAAGTGTGGACCTAAACAAACGCACAAAACCTCCACAGACAACCGCCGGAAACTTTAGCTCCATGTCAGCAGCAGAGTTCCACTCTTTAAATCTGAAACCACTTCCTGTTTCCTTTTCTTTAAAACAATAAAGTGACACAGTCTCTTTGACACACACACACACACACACACACACACACGTTTGCTGTCTTGTCTGTAACGCTGCTAAAGATATGTGAAGATGATGCTAAAGATGATGTGTCTCCGCTCCGAACAGGATATTATTCCTGCAGGAGCCTCCGACCTTTTGACCTCAGGCTTGTTTCGGAGAAAATGACCTGTTCCAGTGGAGGCTTTTTGTGTGGAGGTTACTTGATGGTCAAGTCTCACTATGATGCGTTTGACCACGTCACCACCTCTTACTGTGCACTTGTTAAAGTCCCCTCTCTACTCCTGACTTTAACTGCCTCGATTGGTCTGGTTGTTGTTGTTGTTGTTGTTGTTGTTGTTGTTGTTGTTGTTGTTGTTGTTGTTGTAACTACCATCATCACACTGCAATATAAAAAAATACATGTCCAAATGAGATTTTTATAGTATCATAATAAATAAAATAAAAACCTTCCCCCAAATTTAACAAAAGAAAATGAAAAGTTGAAAAATACATCAGTGTGATTCCATAAGGAAAACTGTGCTTTTTTTTTTTGATCGTGCACAGTGAAACATGAAATCAGACTCAGACGGTGGCTGGAGCTTTGAGCTCTTCCCTCTCTTTGTTTGTTCCTGCGCTGCCTCGTCAGGAGTGGGAGAAGTCAGACACCCACTCAGCCATTTGGCGGCAGTCTCCCCAGGCCGACTTATTTATTTACATCCACATTCTCCCCTCAGGCCGAGTGATCTGTCTGAATTTACAGTTACCGCACTCCGTCTTCCCTCCATCTCTTACTTCTCCAGATTGTGTTCCTATTAGACTCTCAGATGTGTATTTCCTCATCGCTCTGACTTCATATAGCACCCCCCCATCTGTGTGTGTGTGTGTGTGTGTGTGTGTGTGTGTGTTTCACAGTCTCCATCTCTCTATCTCCATTGACGTTGTTCTTTGCCTGAGGAAATCAAATCCATCTGACTTTAAGGATCACATCATCCAATCAGGGCCCACTCAGTAGACAGGGGCGGGCCCTGAGGGACAGACTAACCAGCTCCCTGACGGGATTAGACCTCCCACCTGTCTGTCACTTAACTAAAACCTGCACCAGGCCGGTTCCTCGGTTCCTCTGTTTCATATGACTGTCATCAAGTGCACCATGAGCAGCCTTATGATGACTTAGCTCAGATAATAGACAGCTGAGGCAGACACACACACACACACACACACACGCACACACACACACACACACACACACACACACACACACACATGATCAGACACATAAACATGTTAGCAGCATATCAGTGGTGCTGTCATTTTACATTTGGAAAAGGGAGGAGTAAATGTTCTCCGAGGGCCATTACTCTGCTGTTCAGCACAATGAAAACGTCGAATCAACACAGAGACCGGTGGGGGCGTGGGGGGGTGGGGGTGGGGGTGCAAATACATGAAACATTAAGCTACTGACATGAGAAGAAGATTTATTGGGTAAAATAAAATAAAGAAAGAGTCTGAATGTGAGAAAGAGAGAGAGGAAAAACAGAGGTGGAGTTAATACTTAAAGCAATAATAATAGTTAAAGTAATAATTATAGTGAAAGTAATAATAATAGGTAAAGTAATAATAATAGTTAAAGTAATAATAATAGGTAAAGTAATAATAATAGTTAAAGTAATAATAATAGGTAAAGTAATAGTAATAGTTAAAGTAATAATAATAGTTAAAGTAATAATAATAGTTAAAGTAATAATAATAGTTAAAGTAATAATAATAGTTAAAGTAATAATAATTGTTAAAGTAATACAGTAAACTCGTTGATTCTCTAACAGATTAAAGTTCACACTGGTGTCTGATGCTGCAGATTCACTCACAGGTTTACTCCGCCTGTCTTTGATCATTCGTATTGTTTTCCCTGTTTAAAGTGGATTTTTATGTAACATATATATATATATATATTAATGTTTTGTTTCCAAAACATTCCTTCTTTCTTTCTTCTCTCCTAGAAGTGGATAAAGAGGAAGTTGTTCATGTCACAGATCTTCTCTCTCTGTGGGGCTTCATGCAGAGAGTGTGCGTTTGTTGTATTTTCTACAAAGTTCCTGGGCCCTTTGTGAATTAATATGCTTATTAGCATAGAGGTATAAGTCAACACTGGCCCCAATATGTCTGTTTGTACGGCCTATTGTGGCCTGTGTGTGTGTGTGTGTGTGAGTGTGTGTGTGTGTGCGTGTGTGCGTGTGTGTGTGTAAGGAGGCACTTTCCCCACTTTACACTCTCACAGAACAAACCTCCGCAATGTCAAACAGGCCTGATGCCAGGAAACATGTGAATGGAGCCTGGATAAGATATGAAACAACAGCAGCTGCTCTGATGTGTGTGTGTGTGTGTGTGTGTGTGTGCAGCAGAGAGGTTTACATGATAACAGCAGATATAAATCACTTATCATGTGTTTGTCCTTTAATATTTACCTAACATGATATGAATGATAACATGTGGCGAGCGAGGCCTCAGTGGGCGACAGCGGCGAGTAAGTGGCGAGTAAGTGGCGAGTAAGTGGCGTGACGCCGGAGAGGCCAAGCACTCGACCTGTGGGGAAACGTTTCAACAGCGCGGCCTGTGTGGTGTTCACAGCCCTGCAGCTGATCAGCTGATCTCTGGCTGCAGTGAAGTCACAGTCGCTTTCCTCTGTTCCTGTTTGTCCTCTGAGGTTTTTTCCCTTCTCAACTTCTAAACAGGCTGAATGTGAGAGGAGCAATTTACTGAACCACAGACCTCATCAGAGCTGCTGAGGCGTCTGATCAGGATGCCACCCCCCCGCATCACCCCACCCCCCCCCCCCGGTCCGCCTCCCCCCTGTGGAGCCGTTCGGGCTACGTCCAGCGGGGAGGAGGGAGGAGACCCTGGAGCAGACCCAGGAAGCCCTGGAGAGATTAGATATCTCAGCCAGCGTGAGGCAGCTCCAGGTTCTCCCCCCAGGAGAACCTGGAGCTGGAGGACACGAGGAGGGGAGAAGAAGGACATCGGTTCTGCTCCGCTTTTTCTCCAACCTCCAAAATGTCTCAGTGGACAAAGAGCGGGGCCGAGCTGAGCAGCCAAATAAATACAACGTAAAAATAAACAAGAGGTTTTATTGATGCAGGATATATTTGTGTCTAATGATGTGTTGTACCTTTATGTTATTAATACATGTAAACTGGGTGTGTGTGTGTGTGTGTGTGTGTGTGTGTGTGTGTGTGTGTGTGTGTGTCTCGTTGTACGTCTTGGCTACACAAAAATTTAAAAAACATTAATTTTGCTCTTACACAGGTTTTCATCATCTTACGCTCTCACTCTCTCTCTCTCTCACACACACATACACACACACACACACACACGTACACACACACACACACACACTCCTACCTGTCAGGTTTAGTTCCATTTTTTAAATCATCTTGATTGATCACATCTTGATGATTGTGAGGACATTTTTTTTTTGTTTGTTTATGGGACATTCTGGTTCGTCCTCCACTTTAACAGGCTGTTTGAGAGTGAGACATGTTGTAAAGGTTGGTATGTGGACATGTCTCTGAGTGTCCTCACAGTAGACAGACAAGAATACCTGTGTTTATATATGAGCATAAACACATCTAATGACACACACACACACACACACATACACACACACACACACACACACACACACACACACACACACACACTAATGAAATAAGAGAGGGTAAATGAATCAGCAGAACGCGGCGTTTGAACAGTGACAGTAAATTAGACATCTGGCTCTTTTTCAGAGCGACTCTCTGCAACAGATCTCTAAGTGGATCCAAAGTATATTTTCCTTTTAGTATTTATTCACTTGGAAAATATATCCGCTGATGTTCCAGGAGATGCACAGTGTCACTTCTCAGTGCTTCTCGTGGCTGCTCGGAGCAGCGCGGCTCTAAAAGCAGTTAAACCCTGGGGCCTTTACCCAGTTTTACCTGAACGCCATGAACCACTAAAGTCTCTGCGTCACGTGTGCAAACATGTGACATCCACTTTTATTACAAATACTCTGTGACATCGTGGATCCACTGGCTCTGAACGGATCAAACCAGCCGCATCACAGTGATGTTGCAGTGTAATCGTTCAGCCACCAGGGCGCGCCGCCTGGGAACGCCCATCACAAAATCAGATTTGCGAGACCAGATACTGCACTGTCTGCAGGAAACCACTAGCGCCGCCATGTGTGCACATCCAACATTGTCTGCATGCTGTTGTTGTGTCGGACTTTTTACGCAGATATAAAATTAACTACACAAAAACAAGTCAGGATGAGAGGGAGCAGAACTGGAGGTGGAAACAAACACCACAACAACATCTGGCTCTTGTCTTCGATTAAAATACAACGTCACATGACTCTGCAGTCGTCATGGTGATGTCGACACGACACGCGGCTGCTCCTGTGACGTCTGTCAACACTTTTCCATCTCGTCTATAAACTCACTCACTCTCTGTTTAAACTTTCTCGTGTTTGTGACCTTTGACCTTTTGTGAAGTTGCCTGAGTGAAGCCCTGAGTGAAACAGTGTTAACACGTGGCAGCACCCTACTTAAGTCATCAATACCGCGGGTGTTTGTGTGTTTATGTGTATTGCTGCTGTGTATTTTAGCATGCTAATTAGCAGCTAATTAGATATCGATTAGGGCCAGTATATTTTATGGAGGTGAGGACAGGTGTGACACGGGGCAGAGCACAACACCACAGCCATAATTTACCCTCTGCTCACACACACACACACACATACACACACACACACACACACACACACACACACACTCTCTCTCTCTCCACACGAGTTACCACATTCTCTTTCTTTTCAGCTGTTTAGAAGTTGCGGTTTTACAGATGAATATTTAACTTGTTGTTATGAAGTGATCTATTTTAGACAAAAACAGTTGTCGCTCATTAATCTTTTATTCGACCAGGCAGTCAGCGACTTCCTGCTGTAGTGGAGAAATTAAAAAAAAAAAAAAGACAATGTCAAATGACAGTTAAACAGTTAGATCTGCAACATTCCCACATGTTGCAGATTTAACATCACTGAAACAGTATTCGACTGTGCGACTGTGCGATGCTCTGATGCTGTGAAATAAGCCTGTTACTGCTAACGGGAAAAGGTGTGAGAGTGTTTGTGTGTGTGTGCGTGTGTGTGTGTGACCTCTACTTTAATCCACTTTACCTGTTATTTTCCTTTTAGGTTCACAAGTGACTCAGGACACGTGCTGCTCCTCCCCTCCTCCCCTAACTGCTCTGCCCTTTTTTGTCACTTCTCACTTTTTCTTAATTCTTTATCATAATAATCATGAAGTCGAGCCACACACACACGCTCAGCTCCATCTATCTATCCATTTCCTTTACAGTCGCCTCATTGGCTGTGTCCTGCAGACGCTGCAGTCCTCAGCGTCCGTTCAGTAGCAACACGCATTAAAAACACGTTGTACAGGTTAAAGGTGATTTAGGAGATTAGTTAATTTGGAAAACGCAATTAAGTCCACCACTTAGTTTGACGCATTAATCATCAAAGCACCATGTTCGTGTTTGGTGTTGTTTGCTGACCCCGCCCCCGGTGCTGATGCGGGTGATGATGAGGTGTGCGACCCAGAATCACTGAGTTTCAACTTGAAAATTAAAAAAAATAATAAAAATAACCCCAGGTGACTGTAATTATTATTTATTAATCTACTCTTGTGTCTTTTATGCTGCTGCCAGAGCCTCAGTGTGTGTGTGTGTGTGTGTGTACTGTACATACACCTGGCCAGGAGTTTTAAACATTGGCGACGTGATTAATTCTTGAATTAAGTTTTATCTGTTTTAATCAGCAGCTGGGCAGCAGCTCCAAACCTTTAATGCTGTGGCGAAGCACTAAGAATCCATTTATTTGCCAAGAGCAATAAATGTGCAGGAAATTGTCCTTGTGACTTTGATGCATGTACACAGACTCCCAGAGCGACTTACAGTGAAGCACAGAGCGCAGGCCGTGATAGATCGACTTCAGATTCAGTACAAGCGGACAGAGCATTAGACACCACTGTGTATATATATCACCTGATATAATACTGTACATTATGCACTGTGTGTATGGTTTTATAGCCAATCCTGGCACCGCAGGTCTGCAGGTCTGCAGCTATGGAGAGGGACCGGGAGTCAGTCAGCAGTAACTGGACCTGACAGTGTTAAAGGCAGAGGGAGATCAGGTGACACAAAAAACCTGCTTATCGCTATTTCTTTTTTTTTTTAAATTGTTGTTGTTCTCTGACTGAATGTGACCTGATACCTGATGCTGACGAAGACCCTGATGATTGCTCTTAAAGACACCACAAAACGCCAGCTAACGGGAAAAAGGAGCCTCATCAGCGCTGAGGGCAGACAGACAGGATTTCCTCTGCAGCCTGTCATCGTAAAGGAACGTGACGCAAAAAAAAAAAAAAGTTCAGTTTGAGGCAATAAAACCAAAAAGGTAAAAAAAAGTTACAAGTTTGGCAACAGGGAGTGACTGTTCATCAATTTTCCGAAAACGCCGTTTAAACCTGGCTGTTAAATTCCAGCGGGATATAAAAACATAAGTGTGAAACGCCTTCAACAGTGTTAACTTCTGCTGTCAATCTACACACATGCTGCTATTTCAAGGACAGTGTGTGTGTGCGCGTGCGCGTGCGTGTGTGTGCGCATACATGTGGGATCACGTAGTTGCGTGTCAGACTCTGCGACTGGTTTTTAAATGACACGCAGATCAATTCTTAATCTGCTTTGTATCCGTGCTAACACATGCACCAACACACAACCCACACAACCCAAATCCCACTCAACGACACGTTCTAACACACACACACACACACGTGCGCACACGCATACACACACACATGTCCTCCATCACTTCGGACCGGGTTCGCCTCTTCCTCGTTGTCAAATTCAGTTACTGATGACATCACCAGAGGAACCTGCTCCAGCTCCTGTGTGTGTGTGTGTGTGTGTCTGAGAGATGATCTTTAAATGTGTCTATATGTGAACTGTGAGACATGATAAAGAAAAAAAGTGTGTGTCAACAGTGTGAAGGAGGACATTTTCTATGAATGTTCATATATATATCAAACTTTTAGATTGTAAAGTGTTTTTTACATTTTCTGTTTAGAATTTTTTCATAGTTTTCAGCAGCATTGTGCAACAAATGTAGCTTATTTCACTGCGGCACTGATTTGCTGACTGACTCAACAGTTATAACTGCAGGTCAGTAAAAAAAAAAAATCTGAAATTAAACTTTTAAATAACAATAATACTAAATGGAGTTTGTTGTGTTTGTTTTGTGGGTAATCGTGTTGCTCTAATCCAGTGGGGTTATTGTTTTGGAATGAGTTTGTTTGCGAGTGTGTCTCCTCTCCTGTCTCCTGTCTCCTGTCTCCTGTCTCCTGCTCCCTGCGTGACGTCGTGATAATGTTACTAATTTGTTGCGTGTGTGCCTGTCCCCTATCTGTCACCACTGACCGACACATATACTGCTGTGTCAACAACAGCAGCACATACACACATCACGAATGACAGCGTCTCCGGGGAACTTAACAAGATAGTTTACGCTGACAGGGAATGTGTGTGTGTGTGTGTGTGTGTGTGGGGGTGAATTATCTGTGTAGTACATCACTGCTGCTTATGTTGTTGTCAAGGATTAATGGGCTAAACTGAACAACGTGAAGCGCATCAGTGTAATCTACAGCGCTGCACTGTCACTTCCATCCACACGTTCAGCAGCCGTTCACCCTGCCAACGTTCATCCACCATGACGGAGTAATGGTTGATGGAAATCTCCATTAACGTCTGGTTAATGGAAATCTAACCATCCTCACACTGCTGGCTCCACGTTCTCACCTCGTTTCATTGTCTTCACTCGTGCTGAGGTAACAAGTGTGGATGAGAGTGTGATCCACACGGGACTAAATAACAACAACAACCACCAAAAAAAAAAAAAAAACAGCGACTCAGGTCGAGACAAAGCGGCTGACTGTGGCGTGATCAGCACTATCACCTGACATCACCTGACATCAGACACCGAAAGCCAAGAGAAGCCGTTCCACAGAAGTTAGCGTGATGTCTTCAATAATTTAGTGTGGTCCTGGAAGAAGCGCCGGCCTGACTCCACATGAGTCAGGTGGTACGGACAGATAATGATCACATGGCAGAGTGGAGGTCAGATGATGATGCACCCTGTACAGACTCTGACAGGTGAACACACATGAACCGCCAACGCCATGATGGCGTTTAGTCTGGAACACATCTGTGATCATGCACTGCAGATCGTGTGTGTGTGTGTGTGTGTGTGTGTGTGTGTGTGTGTGTGTGTGTGTGTGTGTGTGTGTGTGTGTGGTGAGGGAGACGCAGGAGAGCGAGGAGGTGTGGCCTCAGAGCCACAGCTCAGTCCTCAGTGTGCGATGCTGAGGCTCTTTACAGCCGTCACAGTCAATCACTGACAGCTACAGCTACAGCTACAGAGCTACAGCTACAGCTACAGCTACAGCTACATGCAGCTGTACCCCATGGGTGCCATTGTCAAACGCCTGTCTGTCGGTGTGTGTGTGTGTGTGTGCGTGTGTGTGCGTGCAGTGTGAGAGGAAACACACGGTAAGTCACATTAGATGTCAACCACAGACAGTGTGCAGACACTCGGCATCACACTCTGTTGTCTGTTACAGCAGCAGCCTGTCATGCTAACGACACAGCCAACACACTGAACTGTATCCTCACAGGTGATTTACCATCTAACACTGATTAATCTGGTCTGACAGCGACTTCCTGTCGCAGGTTTTTCTTATCTCTGCACCTCGACTGTCGTCCACGCAGCAGTGTGCGGGGTCACTGCGGGGTCACCCCCCCCCGCGTGCGGGGTCTGCGGCCCCCCCCCCCCCCGCGTGCGGGGTCACCCCCCCCCGATCACAGTGTTTTCAGAGTTACACAGAGTCGATGGTTGAACCAGGAGGCGAAGACACAGAGGAGCTGAGCGCCGACTGAGAAGGGGCCGATGTAAACAAACAAACACAGTCACATGAGCAAACAGCAGCCCCCCCATCTCCCCGCACACACACACACACACACAGAGGACACATACCATTACATCTATCTGAATTAGTTCCTTCTGTCTTCACTGTGTTGTTATTGATCGTATTTAAACAGCAGCACTCCTGTTGGCTTGTAGCAGGAAATTGGCTTCATATTGAAACTGTCACAGTGAGGGTGCGTTTCATTTTCGGACCCTGAGGGCAAAGAGAACAGGAATCAATCTTCTCTCTGCGCCGTCAGCTGGTTGTGCTGCCGAGGTTTTTCTTCTTCTTTATTCATTAGTGAGGTATTTGTGTTCTGTTATGTGGCAGGTTCAGGTTCCGCACTTGAACCTGTCCTGATGAGGTCAAAGTGTCAGTGGACACCTCCTCCTCCTGCTGCTGTAACTAGCTGCTCTAACTGGCCCTGACCTTTGACCTTTGAAGAGGAGGGAAATGTGATGCATCAATGTTTAGAAATTGGGCTTTTGTGCACATGGCTCCTTTAACCCAGGTGTGATGTAAGATGAGGAGTTTGTTTGTTTGTTTGTTTGTTTGTGATCATGCAGACGCGGTGTTGTGAATCCACACGGGGGCCGACGACTGTGCGAGTATCTTATTTACATCTCCATCGACCAGCATGTGTGTAACACGCACCTTCACCACGTCCACGTCTGTTGAGCTGCAGGTGACCGAGTCGTCCACCTCCCTCACCTGGCCGTCAGTTTCCACGGTGACCAGCTTGATGGGCACGGCGATGCGTCGCCCCGTGAGAATGGCTGTGTTCACCACCTCCGTGTCCTAAAGAGAGAAACGAAAAGCAAAACTTTTTTTTTTGGGTTTTTGTTTTTATTTTCCTGTTTCACAATAATTGTGCACAAACATGTTTGGATTTTTACACCTGGAACCAGCTGGTGGTCGTTTCATGATGGAATAAAACAACAGACAGGTATTAAATTACGAGACCTCTAATTATCATCCCATGTGACACGTGAATGCTAATTTGTTTTGACACGTTCGGATTTCAGAGCGCGGTCGCTGGTTTTATTTCTCCCACTTTTTTGTTGAGATAATACACAGTTACATGACATGTTGTCGTCACGCTGCCGTGTGCGCTCTGAGCAGGAAACAGACAGGCTGATGCTGACAGACAGGCTGATGCTGACAGACAGGCTGATGCTGGTGACGGATGTGGAAGGAGACACAGGAACAAACGAGTGCCAGAGAGCAGGGTGAGTTTTAAAGGAAGAGAGAAGGAAAAAGAGGTGATTATCAGCTTCACAATTATTATAATCAGCATGATTACATTTGATTAGATCCTTCCAACAAAAATAGAACAAACAAATACACACACACACACACACACTCTGCCTGCCAGCGTCAATCTTGATTATTTGGCGTGGAGTTTCCAAGGGGGCATTTATCACCGCCAGTACACACACAAGCCTGATTACAGGCTATTTTGCTGGGCCCACTGTTTGTGGATGGAAAGTGTGTTTGTGTGTGTGTGTTTGTGTGTTCTTTTTGACTCTGCAGTGGAATTTGCATGAGTGTGTGTAGTGCCTACAGAAATGACAAGGAAGGTATAAGAAGGTATAATTTAATAATTCACTCTAATACACTACATTTCTACACTACAAAAAGTAAAAACTACAATGTTTCCCTGAAATGCAGACAGACAGACAGACAGACAGACAGACAGACAGACAGACAGACAGACAGACAGACAGACAGACAGACAGACAGACAGACAGACAGACAGACAGACAGACAGACAGACAGACAGACAGACAGACAGACAGACAGACAGACAGACAGACAGACAGACAGACAGACAGACAGACAGACAGACAGACAGACAGACAGACAGACAGACAGACAGACAGACAGACAGACAGACAGACAGACAGACAGACAGACAGACAGACAGACAGACAGACAGACAGACAGACAGACAGACAGACAGACAGACAGACAGACAGACAGACAGACAGACAGACAGACAGTTTGTGTGTGTGTGTTTGTGTTTGTGTGTGTTTGTGTGTTCTTTTTGACTCTGCAGTGGAATTTGCATGAGTGTGTGTCGTACCTACATAAATGACAAGGAAGGTATAAGAAGGTATAATTTAATAATTCACTCTAATACACTACAAAACGTAAAAACTACAATGTTTCCCTGAAATACAGACAGGCAGACAGGCAGACAGACAGGTATCGATATGTGACATGTGGCAGGTTGAGAGTGACAAACAGGATTAAAAGCATGAAAAGGAGATGAAAGAGGGAGAAAGATGAAGGACGGAGAGAAAGACGCCGCGCAGAGACAAACACAACAAATTAACAAAATGATTCTGCCGCTGCCTGGAGGAGAGAGCAGCAGATGGAGGGATCAGAAATGGGAGGAGGAGGAGGATGAAGAGGATAAGAGGAGATAACGACATCTATTTCCAGTGTGCTCGTGTCGGGACGTACACGTTATGTATAGTGCTGTGGGAAAATGTGTGAATCCTGGGGCACTACTTTCTCTTCAAACCACAGATAACATCCTGTTTACAGCGCCGCTATTTCCTCTCTGGGCCAAAGAGAGAGAGAGAGAGGAAAATATACATATAAATATACATACTGTATATATAACACAGCAACGTCCTGCAAGTGAATAACCATCAAATAAAAATAAATAGCGTTGACTCATCGTATTTTTATACACACGACATCAAGGCCTCACAAATCCTGTGCGTTTCTCTACGAGAGTCTGTTTATCAGCTGCCGGCTAACAGTCAGCTGATATGACGAGTCAGCGTTTATGTTGGCCGATTTTATAGAATAAACAAAGCAGAACATAAACGGCTTTGACTATTGAATTCCTCAGATTTTACATTAAGTTTTATATTTATTTTTTCTGTAAATTGATGTTCAGTAAATCCATTTATGGCACAAGGGTTTGATCAGGACAAAACGATGACATATTTATATATATGATATATATGATATATGATCATTGGCCTCCAAACATCTGCATCATCTGGGCTTTAATTTCAATACACAACAATGTAAGGTACGACGACAAATAAACTCAGCTGTGCCTTTAAGTTCTCAAACGCACTTAACTTATCTGCTAAACGTAATTTAACAATCAGGCTTTAATTTCAATCGAGACACACACACACCCAGCCACACACACACCCAGCCACACACACACCCAGCCGGAGCTCTGCTGAAAATACAGAAAGTGGCAAAGAAGAAAAAAACACAACAACAACAACAACAACACAGGATAAAACCACAGCCGGAAGAGGAATATTAGAGCGAGAGCAGAGACGACAGGGAGAGAAAAGGAAAGAATTCCATGGCTGTCCAGGGGAATTATTAAGTGGCTCGTCAACAACTGGCTCCCTGCTGCTTTCAAAAGCTGCTCCGAGATAAGCTCCGAGGAGGAGCGAGTGTGTGTCTGTGTGTGTGTGTCTGTGTGTGTGTGTGTGTGGTGAGGTCCTGTGTGCCAAGTGTTAGGATGTATGAATGAATGTGCTTTGTGTGGGTTCATGAACATTGCTGCATACTCCTGTGTGTGTGTGTGTGTGTGTGTGTGTGTGTGTGTGCACCCCTTTATGGTGAGTGCCTTTTTTAAAGTGAAGCAAGTAGAGCGAGACCACCATCAATAGAAGACACACACACACACACACACACACACACATTGTCAAGAGGGCTGTGAAAGAGTCGACACAGTAAAAAAAAACTGAAGCTTTTTGCTTTTCTGTACAAATTCAATTCTTACTGTGACTCACAATAAGTGTGTGTGTCTCTCTCTCTTACACACACATAGACACAAACCCAGGAATCTCCTCCAGTCAAAACGGAATTGCTGCCACACACACACACACCACACACACACACACACACACACACACACAGGACATCGCCCCTATCTACTTTTATGTTCATTGCTTAGATTGTCGAGATTCTCATTTGGGGCAAATGGAGCAGAACACACAGTCTATGACTCTGTTTCTCTCTCACTGTGACCTTTTCTCCGTCCCACTCGTAATGCAGCCGAATTCATAAAATCACAAAGTCGCCAGGAAAAAGAAAACCAACGCTCCCGATAATAAAGAGGTGGAGATCTCACTCAGCGGCAAACCCAGAACCAATTCTCTTCTTCATCTCTTCTTCATTTATTCATTTCAATCAGAGGGAACTGCAGTCACACATCTGGAAAACCACACACTGTGTTAACATGCATGTTACAGGATGTTCATGTGTGTGTGTGTGTGTGTGTGTGTGGGGGGGGACTGTATTCAATTAAAAACAATCAATTAATCAGTCTATGTCCCTTTGGCTATATTCCATCTCTGCCATTGACTGACACACACACACACACACACACACACACACACACATTAACAGCAGACCAACACATACACACTCACACGCAACCAGACGAGCATCATACATTAAAGCCACCTCGTTTATCGACTTACTAAACAATTAGCTAATTGGGAAAATAGTAAATGGAAACAAATAACATCCAGTTACAGACTGAGGGCCGGGACCTGAACGTTGTCCCCGTGATGTCATCACTGCATTCATCTGGGTATATGTGGGGACCGGAGTGAAAAGACCTGACATGGTGGTAAATATACGAGAGAATATAAAGAAAAACATCTGAACTGAGACACGATGGCAGCTGAGAGGGAACAGAATGCAGGCCACGCCTTTGTATACGTTGTTTATTGCATTATCTATGGCATTAATGAGGCAATAAAGTCAGTGAAGATGTGCATGTTTGCAAATCAGATGTTCAGCATGTTACTGCGCTAATTCAATTTTTACAGCCGGGCTAACGCATTAATGGAGGCTGTCTGAAGTCTGGTTATCTCACTGCACTGTCATAAAGTTGACTTTATTGTCCTTATAAACCTGCTTTTTTCAGCCAATCAGCAGAGACCTGCCGGCTGAGCCACCTCCGACAATAGAAAGATCAAATACCCTGAATAAAAACACACACAAAAAAGAAAAATTTAGAAAAAGTGTCTTCACAAAAAATTCACAACAAATTCAAAACAAATTTGAAGAAAAGTAAAAAAAAAAAACAACAGTTTGTTTCAATGAAAGCCACAAGAATAGAATATAGAAACAATATATACAGACTGGACTAGAACTTTAACAGAACCTTTATTCATGTGGAATTTAGCATTTGCTCTTCACCTGCACATGTGTGCGTTTGTGTATATGTGTGTGTGTGTGTGTTTGTGAATATGTGTGTGTCAGGGCCCAGCTGTGAAAAGAGAATTGGCTGAAAGCACTTAGATGTGTGTTAGATGTGTGTGTCGACGGCACATGACTGAACGCACGTGTCGACTGCATCAACCACACAGGACAGTAACAGCTGGAATAGCGTTGTGTTATGTTGGTGTGGCAGGGTTGTCGACGTGCTCTCTGACACATGTGGTTTCTCTGTCCACTCGGACCCAGTCGAGGCAAACAAACCTTATACTGTGACTGATACTGTGACTCTGTGCAGAGCAGCTGCCCTGTGCCACAAACGCATATACTGTTTACTCAAATAATTAGAGACGGACTTTCTAATGTGGAAACTATAGAAACATCAATATCACCACAACGCCATACGACAACAGCCACCGAGATTTCCTGCACGTGCATCACAATGAGCGGCTTCAAGACAACAGCAGTAATCGTCTTTGTATTATTTTACTCCAGTTCAATATAGGAACATTGTTACGTCCATTAATGTTGATACATTCTTCAAACACACACCGAGAACAACTGAAGGTAAAACAGGAAACGAGAGATCATGACGTCTGAACGGGGGGTGGGGGGTGGGGGTACTGATGAGGGAGATGACAGATGGGCGAGCTGCCGAGACAAGATAGAGGCTTCGTGTGTGTGTGTGTGTGTGTGTGTGTGTCAGGGATAAATGGCTATTATCACTATGACAATGTTAATTACAGCCAGACTATTAGGCCTGAGGAGTGTCGGCTCATTTATTTGGCAGCAGCACAAGTTGTGTATGAGTGTGTGTGTGGATAAGTGTGTGTGTCTCTGCCATGTTATTTTATATTTGTGAGTATATATGTGTGTGTGTGTGTGTGTGTGTGTGTGTGTGTGTAATAGTATCAAATCTATTTGTGAGGCAGAGTAATTACTTACAGGCTGAGACGCTGCCTGTGATCTATAAGGCTCAGACTAATCATTACTAACTGAGCGTGTTCCACATCTCCACTCCCTCACTCCCACTTATTTTAACACTTTTAGAAACACTGGGTTTTTTTATCCCCCGGTGGAATGAAGAGGTTATTAGTCCACCCGTTCGCCTGGGAGAGGTATTGACTGAGCATCGATCTGCTTTCATCACGTGTTTACACCGAAAAGCCGCCGCCGCCGCCGCCGCCGCCGCCGCCGCCGCCGCCGCAGACACACAACGTGCATATAAATATTTTAACATGTCAGATAACAATATACATTTTGATATGGGAAACATAAAAGGGACAATGAAACAACACACACAGAGACACACCTGCATATAAACACACCTGACCTACTTCCTGTCACAGTCCCAGCACAGATAAAGTCACAAACATCGAGCACAACCTTCTACAAGTGCAGCGTTTTCATTCAGAACAACAAACTGAGCCATGTAGAAAAAAAACGACAACTATCACCTCGACTTTTTTGTGGCTCTGTCTTTTGTGTAACTTGTGTAACGTGATAAGTCACAGCTGACCATCAGGGTGTGAGTCTTCATGACGCGTATCCTCCGTTTTCACAGTGTTCCTGATGGATTCAAAACCTCGTCACCTCCAACGCCAATGTCACGCCGTCCCTCAACAGCCCACCTGCCTGTCTGTCACAACGCTAATTGCTGCCGCTAACGAGATGCTAACGAGTCTGTGGGGGTATCGCGGGGTCAGTCACCCTGTTGCTGGGGCAATTATCACACGCCTAACCTACTTCCTTCCTGTCCCACTGCCAGCACTGCAATCTATACACAAACACATATTGCGTACACATACACACGCACAATAATGTTTGCACACACAAACCTTTGGGCCCCTGTGGTAATGGGGCCAAAAGGATCAGTGTTCTTGGGGATGGTGGTAATTATGCACAGTGCTAATTAGGGCGAGTCATTAGACTGACATTGTTCGAGCCTTAAACACCACTTATCAAGGAAACTGTGTGTGTGGCATAATATTCAGGGTTGGTGAGAGGTTACGCCCACTGAGCAGTTTATTAGGAACAACTGATCCATATCAACATGAGCACATTCCACCATCCCTGCCGCTTTCAGCCACTGCACATCCAAACATCCATCCCTTTTCCACCACAGGTCTTCATCACCACAGTATCACACACTCATATCTGGTCACCAAATGAACACTATTAACACAGGACTCACTCAGGAGACACAAACAACACTCCTTCACACCATGACTCAGGTGAAACTCACCACAGGGGTAACAACAACACAGGGGTCAAAGGGTCAGTGACCTGTTTGTCTGACATCACAATTCTCCAGTCAGGTAATCAAACAATTCCATACGGAGTGAACTGTGATAGAAAAGATCCCAGGTCGTTATTTTTCCTTTCGTTTACAGTGACGGTCAGAACGAATCAGAGCCTGCGCTAAATATCCAATGAAAGTTTTACGCAGCTGACATTTTAATTTTCTCTTCACAAATGAATGAAATGCAAGAAAAGCACTGAGAGGTGGAGGGAGAGGAGAGGGAGAGAGAGGGAGAGAGAGAGAGAGGGGGGGGGGGGAGGAAAAGAGAGGGGGGGGGGGAGGAAATGGATGGATGGAGGCAGAGAGCGCGGGACGGGGGAGGGAAAAATAAAACACGATATTAAATGGAGGGAGGAGACGGTGACGAGTCGTTTTGAATCGTCAAACAACAGAGACGAGCGAGGGAGATGAAGAGATAAAACATGAGGGGGGGTGAAGACATTTTGTAGATATGAACGATAGCAGCGCGCACACACACACACACACACACACACACACACACACACACACACACAACACTCTTGCTAAGATCCCAGAGAGAATTGTACTTTCAATTTCAAGACCCCTAATTGCATTAGACCAAACCTGCTCTCGTCTCCTCCCTCTCTCTCTCCCTCTCTGTGTCCCTATGTCTCTCTCTCTCTCTGTGTCCCTATGTCTCTCGCTCTCTCTCTCGTGCGTCCACTTGTACCATTTTAGCTTGTCTAATTTCCTCCTTCTCCTGCTCTTTATTTCTCCATCCTCATCTCCCTGTGACTCCCCCCTTTT
The DNA here is from genome assembly GCA_016785345.1 of Trinectes maculatus. Classification (NCBI taxonomy): domain Eukaryota; kingdom Metazoa; phylum Chordata; class Actinopteri; order Pleuronectiformes; family Achiridae; genus Trinectes; species Trinectes maculatus. The sequence continues at coordinate 388,927 of JAFBJQ010000441.1, forward strand.
CACTTCCATCAATTAGTCAAACCACTCCTTTTTTTCTGTCTATTCTCTTTCCTGCCTAAGTCCATCAATTCAACTCCCCCTTTTCTCCTCCTCACCCCCCCCACTCCCTCACCCCATCTGTTTTTAACCAGTCTGTCGTCTCTCTCTTCCTGTTTTCTCTCTGTTTCTTCTTTATCACTCACTTCTCCGACTTTCACAACGCGGCTCGTTCCACATGCGGCTCGTCTAACCGGGTTGGATTGACGTTTCCTGTTTACTATCTGCATCCCTTTTATGACTATGGGTTGTTTTCATCTCTCGAGCCAGTCGTCGTCTCGTTATTTCCAGTTCGTCTCAGTTCATTAATCTGAAGAGCTGCAGTCGACTCAGACGTGGCTGCGTACGGCGGCGTACAGCGGTGGCGAGAGACTCTCCTCCGCCGTCCATGTCCACTGGAGCACGGCGCTCGGTCTCCAGCCGCAGCACAGCTGCTCCAGTGGCCCATGAGGACGCTGTGGTCGGAGCGAGCAGCTCCCGAGTGGGATCAAACGTAACTGAGCATGAAGGAAGACTCAAATCAGTGAATCACGTCAAAGAGAGTTTCAGACCCAAAGAAAAGACTCACCGCTGACTCACCGCACCGTCTGCTCATCGGCCACCTTACAGCGGCCATGTTTGTATTCCTGCCTCATGTCCAGAATAAAATAACTGTCACAGGAACTTATCACAACAACAATATCAAAATTACATTTTTGCTAATACAACCTCCACCAGTGTCATAACCAGTTTGTTACGATAAAGTGATGCTTGTTTGTTTTTTAATGCGATGCCTAAAATATAACGAGTGAAGCTGACGGGTGAAATCTTATATTTTTCAACACAAACTGACCAAATGTGCCTTTATCTGGCTCAACTCACTGACTTTACATCCTTACACACTGTGTTGGAAAATACAAGTGTCATATTCTAACTGACACACACACACACACACAGACAGAGTTTAACTGAGATTAACTGGGTATTTGAAGGCTGGTACTGGAGATGAAAAGAAGTCAGGGCCATGAGTAAAAGATATGAGGATGAAAACTTCTGAAAACTGTAAAAAAAAACAAAAAAACACAGTGGTTAATAAAAGTGGAGACCAGGAGGTTAACAGCCATAGAAACAGGGATAAAGTGGTTCCTCTGAGTCAAAGAATCATCATCCATCATCATCATCATCGTTTCCTCTGTGTGTGAATATTATGAAAGCTACTACATAATTATACACCGGCCTTACTGGTTTTGTTGTCGCAGCTGATCCATGTATGTTAGTTGTGTGTAACAAACCGCTGACAACAGTCTGTGCTGCAACACACAGACGACCAGGGGAGAGTGTTTGTCACACTGGTTCCACTGTGTCCTGCTTAATATCAGTAAATTAGCAAGCTCAGGTGTTTAGACCCACGCAGACACACACACATGCAGACACACAAAAAAGAGAGAGAGGGGAGAATAGAGGGATTGAGAAAAATAATAGACCGTGACATAGAGATTAAAAGAAAAAAAATATAGGGGGAAGAGGGAGAGGAAATCTGTTTTTAATCAACGCCCAGACCAGACCATGAAAATGGTAAATCTATAACTGAGCTTGAACATTCTGTGTGTGTGTGTGTGTGTGTGTGTGTGTGTGTGTGTGTGTATGTGTGTGTGTGTGTGTCAGTGCGTTTTCCTCATCAGATTATTAACTATCCAGTTTCCTCTCCCAACACGCTGACTTCCTTTTACAGAGAACCAATCAGAAGAGACGAAAACAAGACTCACTTATTGTAATACACAGTCTTATACACACACACACACACACACACACACACACACAACAACAACAACAACAACGAAGGCATCTTCAAGTATTAAGATAAACAAGTGTTACAATTAAGAATTAATTACACAGCAAAGCCTCAGAGAGGGGAAACAAGAGAGACAGAAGGGGAAGAGAAGGGGGGGGCAGGAAGGAAAATAAAGAGTGGAGAATTTAAAAGGGGAGGAATGAAAGGGGTGAAAAGATGATGAGGCCGTAAAAAAAACTGATAAAGAAAATAATAAAGATGCTAAAAAAAATAAATTCTTAGACATTAAGCATAAAAATAAGATGAGGAGGAAGAAATTAAGTTATTTTTGTTTGTTTGTTTTCATCATCGCCCATTTCCATAACAGTGGATGAGAATATATCGAGAAAGTGCCGACACAAAGGCAAATAGTCACAGGCCATCAGAGAAACTTTCAGTATTTCACTGAGAATAACGCGCAGTTCATTCTCCCGTCGTTATTTAAAATAATGCTGATTCAATAGAAAAGCTGGATTTCCGTTGGCTCTCTTTTTGTGTTCTCTCTCGCCATCACTCTGAGAAGTCAGTGAAACGGCCTTGTTCCCGAGGTGTGTAATGGCGCTTGGAGGGAATTTAAAACAACACTATTACTGATCCAATTTATCAGCCTGTAAAATATCTCCAGGAGCAGGGAAAGTATCGCACATCCATGTCGGAGTCAGAGATTTACACGCAGACTTTTCCTTTTAAATCATCACCACATTAACGCAGGCTAAAACGGAGACGCTGTCCTTGGTGCTGAAACATGGGCACTCTCAACACTCCTTTAGCATTCCTGTACTTTTGTCTTATGTTGTGACTCAGGACTCAGCATGAATCAGTGACCACTGATAGCGAGTCTTCTGTGTACAACATTTACTGAGTCAATCCTGATATAAAGACTTTTTTTTTTACCATTGGTCGTCTCTTAACGTTTTGTATACGGCGGTTTGAGTATCAATCACTGGCTGAATATTTTTGATAAGCTGAATTGTTATTATTATTATGTATTTTAGTTATTTTTATTCAGGGTTCATGTTTTTGAAATGTCTCCGCATTTTAGCATTTTTAGCATTTAGCTTTTCTCCCAAACAGCCTGGGAATACATTATAATCCACACAGGTTTCTTTCTCGTCCTGTTTGAATGTTTGCAACCATGTGAATTAGCGAGTAACATGCACACGAACACGTGCGGCAGACAATGCAGGAATAATTATCATTTTCCCTCTGTGAGAATTCTGCCTGTTTTTATCTCACCCACCCTCCCACACTCATCCCCCTCTCCTCCTCCTCTTCCCTTTCCTCTCTAAAAGATTAAACCAATTTTTCAGCCCCCACAAGAGACAAATTACTCCTAATAATCCCTCGTTTCCTGAAGAGGGCCTCTTTCTTTCCCGCTCAGCCAAGAGTCCGGAGCCTTAATGGATATGTGGAATTAAGAGGAAAATGTCAGAGAGGGTGCGGTAATGACAGGCTGTGTTCTGGTTTTCAGTTTCGCCCGGTAAAGAGAAATCCTGCCGCGCTGGTGCATCAGTGCTGTTGATACGGTGACTTTTGATTGGGGAGATGGTCGATGACGAGCTGAGACGAAGCAGAATCACTCAAACAGATCATACAGAGAAATAATGTTTCAAAGCCGGCGCTGAGTGCTCCTGACGCAATTATCCGCCACGCTTCGTTTTCAGGCTGTTTAAATATGTAAAAGCTGTGAAAGGTCTCGCGTTGTTGTTCCACGGTTGCACTTGTGATGTCGCGGTTTTGTTCAACTCCTCGATGGGGAAATTGTTTAAGAAGGGCGACGCAGGACTTTCACGTCCGGATCTCTTTGAAGATTCGTCTCTGCTATTTTCCTAAAAACCCCGGAGCTTTCATCTGGCTGACTTATCACAGAGCCCTCTCTCTCCACCGCAGACGACCGACACCTGGTCACTGTTTCTGGTAAACAAATCAGCAGGTCCAAATAGCTCGTAATAGCAGCCATTTCTGATGCTTTTACCCAAAGAAGAGAGGCAACATACAGCGACGGAGGGTGACAGAGTGAAACTGAGCACGTCAGTGTCTGTGTGTGTGTGTGTGTGTGTGTGTAATTTCCGCAGTCATACAGTATTATTGTATTGAAATTAGGTTTATATACATATATAGACTACATTTGGAGAGTTGGAGTTATTCTGCTTACAACTATGTACAAAATGATGCTTTTGTGTGGTACTAAACGGTGATTGATTAACGAGAGCCAGTTAGAGAAGTCTGGAAACTATTTCAGAAATACAAAAATAATATCAAACCATCATGGGTCACGTTGATGTTATGGTGTTATTGTGTGCACGCACACACCTATACAGTATATTAAACCAATATCCATCAGCTTATATGTGACTTTTCCAATGAAATACGTCTGTTGTGGAGAATACAGGGAAATGAGATGTAGCGTGACTCATCCTACATCTCCATTCACACCACCCCTTTGAAAAAGCCTGCAAAGATCCCGGCAGCCTGCTATTTGAAATGATGGTTTCAAGCTTGTTTTTTTTTTTTTTCTTTCCCCCGTGTGTGAAAGAGACAGAGGTTTCAGAAGCCCTGAACAAAATTGGGTTTTCTCACCAGGGCTTTGCTGTTTGAAGGAGGGCTATCAGGCCAGATTAGCTCTCCCCCAGTGGTAATGGAACAGGGAGCGTTTGGAAAAGCAGCCTCCTCCTCCGCCTCCTCCTCCTCACTTTGTACCATGAGTTTCTGTAGAAGTGAAGACTTGATCGTGTTTTCTAATATAAAAGCTTCTTTCAGTTCATTTCGCTCTTTCTTCCTGATTCAGATCCCCCGTCATCCAATAGATATAACTTTTCTCAGATGCTGAGAACAATGATTGATGTCACACGACTCTACACAAATGGACAAACGTGTTCGATGGATGTCCGTCAGCCTGTCACAGTGTTGGACATTATCTTACGTATCTAACGTCAACTGCTTTAGAGCAACTTAAAGCAACGATCCTTATTTAATTTACTGGCTCAGTTATAAAATGATCGACTTGTCTATGGCGTCTAAACTGTATTTGAAGTAAAGATACAAATGTTAAAATGTCAAGTTGACATTTTAGTTTGGACAGTTTGATTTGATTTTCTTGTAGTGATCAAGTCTTATAAGCATATTGCTCGTTATGTTGTCGGTTGAATTAACTAAGAGACTTGAGGTCGAGTATTTTCTGCAGATACTTTAGAAAATGAAAATATAGAGAATCGTAAAAAAATATATATATGCACCTTTTTAAAGGTATCACTTCACTCACTTTGAGTAAACCACTGAGAAAAAACCAAAATCAATTACTTCATGTATTTTCTTTAAAAGAGGTCACTTAATCCTTTGAATTTTTTTTTGAATTATTGATTTTTTCTTTCTTATGTTATGTTATGCTATGCGTTCCCTGCCCCAAATGAGTAAAGACACATTTTACAGATTGTGTTTCTTCTCGGGGAGCTGAACCGTCTTCAGTCAGGTGTCACTGTTCATGAAATTTACAACAAAGTCAAGACTCAGTTACTGAGTGGAAGAAATGATGCACCTGTGAGGTGTGTGCGAAAAGAAGCCTGTTAAAAACTCTCTTACACACACACACACACACACACACACACAGCAGCTGCGTCAGTGAATCTCTGTGTACATATCTATATGTTCTGTACCTGTGTGGCTGTGTGTGTGTGTATTAGTGAGGCTGCTTGTTATTTTGAAACATGTGAAGGTGAAACCTGTTGTGTATTGTGACCAGAGGGTTTGTAACAATGGGGGGCGGGTGACCTTTCCAGCTGTGATCCCCCTGAAGGAGGGAGACGGGCCGGGGGTCTCAGTCAGAGGGTTTAGGAGGTGGAAGAGGGAGATCGAGGGGAAAATTCCAGTTCAGGGAATTCTGCAAGTCTTTCCCTGTCAGGCATCATCTCAGTGTGTCAGCATGTAGCACTGAGAGATAACTGTATCTGGCCTGTCCATCATCTCTTACCTCAGCCAGCGGGACAATCCCCTGTATGTCAGCGTTGCTGATGTAGAGGTGCGAGACTCTCTCTGTTTGCCTGGAGGCAGCCTGGGAGTCAGTCGGATACTCGACGTTCCAGTGAAGAGTCTGTGTCGGCACCAGGTTGATCACGTTGTCCACCTCAAAGTCCAGCTGCATCACCTCGTACGATGGACCGTCCACTCTGAGAACACAGAGACGGGCATTAGAAAAAAGACACATTCACATGACATCCATTCAGTCAACAACAAATAAAAACAGGCTTTTTTTGTTTGCTGTGCTGAAATAAATCATGGATGAACTCACTGTTAAGTAAAATCAGTGAAACGGTGTCACATGACTGGTTCACATTTGAAAAGGTATTTAAATAAAGTGTCGTCCACTAAAGCCAGAGAGAGTCGTAAACTGCCTCTCATAAACCCAGACACAAAACGCTGTGAGATACATTTGCCATAATGAAGAGAGTGTGTCAGTGTGTAGAGAGTGAAACAAAATTAATGTGGCAAAACACTAATTAAAGAAAGAGAACGAGCAGGGACAATTTCACTGTAGCGGCAGATGCTTTGTAACTAAATACTGAAAAACCACTTTGTAGACAGTCTGTGAGAACTGCCAACGTGCCCTCGAGCCAGGCACAGTCTGAGGATATTTTTGTTTCATATCTTAGTAAATACTACTACGACTACTACTACTACCAATAATAATAATTGTGTGTGTGTGTGCGTCTCTCAGATCGGTGTGTGTGTAATATTGTTATGTTTATGGCTAATTGGTGGAAACTGGCGCAGACAAGATGCTCGAGATGTTTTAAAGACAGGCTCTATTTTCTAAGTCATAAAAAGAGACAGTTTGCTTAGCTTGCTTTAAAGGCTTCATTAGGAAACAGCTAGCCTAGCTCCTCCCTGTACCCCCCCCCTCCCCACACACACACACACACCTTCTTTTAAGTGTGTTTTATATCCTGTGCCAGTGACTCCTAGGAGTCTGAAGTGTTTGGGACGCAACGTATAATATATCAAAATCATAAAAACAAAATGCATCTCTGCATAACCGCTGCTGGATTTAATGTACTACCTCCAAACCACTACTGCAAAAAAAAAAAAAAAAATCATATTCTGAGTCCTACATGCACAAATGTGTCAGTCATTTTGACAACTTGGCTTCATACTGTACATTTAGCCCTCGCAACTGTCACTAGCTGTCAGACTTCCTGACTCTATCTGCTGATATCGCCAGTCTCATCCCGTTCCATCATTTATCACCACGGAAACGCTCACATCTCCTCCTCCTGCACCTGAGACAGCTGTGTTACTGCTGGTGGTGTGAAGTGGTCCAGGGGTGAAGGTCATTATCTGCTACTGTAGTAATGTTACCAATAAATGGTTGAAAAGTTACACACACACACACACGGCACTGCAATGTTGTGTTTGCGCCACTCGAAGCAGTATTTTATATCCTGTGCCAGTGACTCCTAGGAGTCTGAAGTGTTTGGGACGCAACGTATAATATATCAAAATCATAAAAACAAAATGCATCTCTGCATAACTGCTGCTGGATTTAATGTACTACCTCCAAACCACTACTACAAAAAAAAAAAAAAAAAAAAATCCTAAAAAGTCCTACATGCACAAATGTGTCAGTCATGTTGACAACTTGGCTTCATACTGTACATTTAGCCCTCGCAACTGTCACTAGCTGTCAGACTTCCTGACTCTATCTGCTGATATCGCCAGTCTCATCCCGTTCCATCATTTATCACCACGGAAACGCTCACATCTCCTCCTCCTGCACCTGAGACAGCTGTGTTACTGCTGGTGGTGTGAAGTGGTCCAGGGGTGAAGGTCGTTATCTGCTACTGTAGTAATGTTACCAATAAATGGCAAACAAGTTACACACACACACACACACGGCACTGCAATGTTGTGGTTGCGCCACTCGAAGCAGTAAAAGACAACACAGCAGGGCGTAAATGTGACAACACTTTTTTTTTGTTGCAGTCAAGATAGTCAAACACACCCACGCACAATTCAGTGTGAGCGTAAACACAAAAGGTCTCCTGGAGGTCAACAACACACAACACACACGTTTCACAGCCTCATTAAAGATGCACTGAAAAAATAAAAAATAAATAATGGCTTTGTCTCACTTCATTTAAAAACACACACATCCTGCTGTCTACAGACACACACACACATCCTGCTGTCTACAGACACACACACACACACACACACACACATCCTGCTGTCTACCTGTCTTTTCTGCCATCGCCATTGTTTATTTTTTTAGTAAACATTCATACTACTCAACATGCAGTCAGATATATATATATATATATATATATATATATATATATGGGTTGTGTCTCTTCTCAGCGTAACACATGGCATTAAAGGGACAGTGCACACAACAAACATATCGCTTAGTTTTACATAGTAATGTGATATAAATGTGACATAAATGTTAATTGTGTTGGATGGATGTTCATTTCTGGTGTAAACATATTTTTCGAGTAAAGTGTTTATGCACTTAACATCTAATTACAACAGACCTTCGCTTTTTATAAACTCCCACACACACTGCTACACACTGTTACACCAGAGACCAGGGTTTGTATCAGCCCTGCCGGTGTTTGTGTTGACATGCTAATACAATATGTTAATCGATGTGGAAGGTTGTGTTTTTTCTCTTCAGTACAAATGAATGTGTTGTTTGTTAAAAGCTCTTTTTGACTGAACTTTTACTGGTTACTTCTCATTGTTTGAGGTTTTGGATGAATGGACGTATGCATTCAACCATACCCTCAGAGTGTGTGTGTGTGTGTGTGTGTGTGTGTGTGTGCGTGCGTGCGTGTGTGTGCCCTCCAAGGACGCAGTATCAGTAGCCATATTTCACATTTTCCTGAGAGAAACCAAAAACGCAGCAGAGATTCAGACACATACACACAGAGACATGATGCTCTGTCACACACACACACACACACACACGCAACGCACTCCTCTCGGTGTTCCCCGCATACACACTGACAGCGAAAGAAGCACGGAGAAAGTGTTGAGCGCGTTTGGGTGCAGTGTAATCACTGGAGCTGAAAAAGCAATGTGTCTGCAGTGACAGGTTCACTCAGGTGTTAGCTCCTGCCCAACCACAAGACACCAAAGCAATATTACACTGTCCTCTGGTGCATACACACATCTACACACATCTACACACACCTACACACACACCACAGCAGTCTTCACTCCAAACGCACAAAACCAAAACCTTCCTACAACCTCTGGATGTGTTGGATTTAGGCATCTGCAGATGTTAACCTGCGTGATGGAGTGACGCAACTTTACAGTGTCGGTCTGAGTGGGTCAAAGGTCCCGGTCCCCGACCTCTCCTTCACTCCAGGATCTTATAGCGTGGTGACACTGCAGTACTTTGGTGAACAGGCCCATATGCTCAACTTACAGTTTCAACACATGGATACGCGTATACCCACGCGTAAGGTACGTCCAGATCAAAACATTAAAACGCCACGCAGTATTATGTGAGAAGACGTCTTGAAAAGCTTCAAAGGGAACAAGAGAACATCTGAAGGTGGACCTCTGTCCCTGTGAAGCTGGGGAACTGACAGAAGTGGCAGGACGCAGTGAGACAGGTGGATACGGAGCCTACGAGCCCAGATGAAGAGATAGACTTCTGGCAGCGGTGAGGGGTCTCGTGACACGCGTCGTCTGGACTCACATCTGAGACGCATGTGAAAGTGGTTCGGTCCTGATGGACGCTCCGTGCTGATGAGGAGAGATGACTGGCTCCTTTCCCCCCTTCTGTTTAGCTCGTTAGCCGCAAACGTAACGAGGATGTTTCCGGACCAGGTCGTCAAGGATAAACATTCCTCTGTTTACTGACTTTAACCTGTGTGTCAGTTTGTCAGTGTTATTATGTTTGCCGTGTGTGTGTGTGTGTGTGTGTGTGTGTGTGTGTGTGGTGCGTGTCGTTTGTTTCGATGGAGACTTTCTCGTCATGACGTGTTCCCTATGAAGTTTGATTTCTAACGTGGAAATATTCATGAATCTGTAGAAATCACATGCGAATGAAATTGAAACGTGGTGTTCGGTTCACCTTCCTGTGGCTCCCCCTGAGGACAAACACGGTCCTACATCAACACAATGTTCACACATATATGTTCAGACATATTATACACACACACACACACACACACACACACACAGACAGAGAGAGAGAGAGAGAGAAAGACATGCACTGCAGGCAGGAAGAAGAGAGGAAACATCCCCTGGGAGAAAACATGGAAGAAAAGGAAAGATGGAAGAGGAAGAACAAGAAGAAAAAGGTGAGGGAACAATTTTTCTCTTTTTGCTCAGAGGAAGTTGTCACTTACAGCATTTTCCTCCAGCAACCACACAGCCAGAGGTGTGTGTGTGTGTGTGTGTGCGTGTGTGTGTGTGTGTGTGTGTGTGAGAAGGACACAGGAGGTTTGACAAAAAATATCAGCAAGATAGAAAGCATGATATGAAAACAGGCAGTAACATGAGAATCTCTCACTCTCTGTCTCTCTCTAACACACACACACACGCACGCACGCACGCACGCACGCACACACACACACACACACACACACACACACACACACACACACACACACA
>JAFBJQ010000441.1:403109-413387 GCA_016785345.1 Trinectes maculatus
AGAGGCGGATCAATAGTTCTGAGCAGCAAAAGACGGACAGACAGAGCATAACTTTCTTCCACCACATTTTTACTTTTGTTCGAGTAATACAGCACTTTAAAAAAAAAAAAATTCTTTCAGTGCAGAAGAAAAAGAACAACGCAGAGTCAGCAAATTCCAAAGTGAGATGACATCATGTACAAACGTCATGATTAAAATAGTCAAATGGTTGATCATGTTGCATCGTATACACATACATACACATATATAGCACAAAATATACTGTATAATACACACACACACACACACACACACACACATAATATAATGCACTATAACATATATACTAAATATGAGTGTAGAGACTGATGCATCGAGTCTGAGACACAGTATGTGTCTTGTTCCTATTTCTCTTTTGTTGCTGGATGTTGCTGCTGTGTGTGCAAGCACACAATGTCCCTCTCTGTCTCACACACACACACACACACACACACACGAACTTCTCTTTTTTCCTCATTCGTTCTTTCATGTTCATACCTGCATGGATCTGCACAAATATGCAACATGCAAAAGCTTTTAAGAGAAGCTCAGTAGAGGGACATTAGTGTGTGTGTGTGTCTGTCCCTGTGTGTGTGTGTGTGTGTATGGGTATGCATACTTAAACAGTCTCCCAGGTGCCATGTTTGATCTTTTTGAGTTAGTTTTTTTATGGCTTAATGCTTTGTTTTTTCGACGACATGCGGCAGAGAGGGATGGGAATGATGGGAATGATGGGAATGATGGGGATGAGGCGGTGGCGACATTTATGTGTAATCACTTACGTCTTGAGCTGCTCAACGCATCTCACTGAAAACAGGCAACATTTCCAACAGCCTGACTCCATGGTGGCGCTATAGGACATGTCCGACTCGTAGGTTAAACATGACAACAAGAAACAGACCCTGAAATGTCCTCAACTTCAACAGGCAAAACAAAAATCAAAGAACATGGTGGAATTACTGGACGAAAAGAAAAAAGTGTTTTTGCCTCCACTCATCATAATGTCTAAAGCTCCGCTTCCCATCCACTAATCATAAGCTTTTCTCAATGAGCTGATAATTCCAGTAACGCTCCCGTCATTACGTGCAATCATCAGCCTGCCACTGGAAAACAAGAGCTGAGAGCTGAACCTTTGAAAACAAAACCTACTTCTCTGGCGTTTTACCTGTTCCCTGTGGCGCAGGTGAAAACAGACGGGAAAACGTGGAAGATTACGAGACAACCTGTACAAACCAGGCATCCACATGTCACGCACACACATCTGTGCAGGCCGCGTGACACACAACAAACCAACACACACACGTGTTCAAATAAAAAACAAAGAAACGTACACACGCACAAACATTAGACTCAACCTCCATCCTGACTCGATAACCCGCTCCCTCACACACACATATCCACGCGCAGACCGACACACACTCTAACCTTTCCTCAGCGTCTGTAATCAGATATTGATTTAATACAGCACTAGGTATCACATCCATCTCGGCTTTTCTCCACCTTCTCCGATATTTCTGTGCTTTTATGATATTTGTCCGGGAAGGCGAAGACACGCCTTCTGAGATATGGGCTACCTGGCCCTGTCGGGACAAAAATGAGATTTCTTTCTTTAATTTATTTGACCAAAGACCATTTCTCTTGCAGAGAAATAAATAAATAAATGAATGAATGATGCTGGACAGTTTGTGGCAAGGTGAACAGGGATCCAGACTATTGTGCACCTGGAATTTTACCATGGTGTTTAATGTTTTGATTTGGTACCTCTTTTTATTTCATTGCCCTATATGGGGAGGTCAAAGGTCATATAAAGCTAAAAAAAAAAGTGCTAATGGCAGTGTGTGGCTAGTGAATGTGTATAAACAAACAGTTTTCATCGTTATAGTGGCATTTAATTACTGTCACTTCAATGTAAAGCTGTTACTGGTGGGATTCCCGCTAACTCCGAGCAGCTGACGCCATGTTCCTGCGTTCTCTGGAAACAAAAGGGAAATGTAAAACATTTTAGCGCAGTGGTGTGTTTCATAAAAACCAATCATCCACTGCACGCTGTGATTTACGCCGAGGCAGAGGAGCCGAGAGGGTTTTAACTAATCTGCATCTCGGGGCTTTTTTACTTAAACGGGCCTCAGCTCCCACGGCGAACATGAAGGAAAACCTGCCTGCGTAAAGTCTGTTTGTTTAATTTTGTCTGTAATTGTAACAAATGAAACACGAGCACCGCGATAAACTTCCCCGCCGCTTAATGACCAGTTATATTTGGTTATTATGTTCCCTGCACTCCGGAAGCGGGAATCTATCCCAATCTCTGTTTGGGAAATTAGAAGTTTCATTTTATTTTACAGGTGGGGGTGGGGGTGGGGGTGGGGGGCGTAAAGACGTCATTTAGTCAATGGTTCACAAGAGCAGAGGAGAGAAACAACAAACATATGTTGACATTTTGTTTACATTATTCCTACATCACTGTCATCACCTGCATGAAGACACAACCTGCAGGGACATGATGTTTTCTGCGTCTGCTTGTGTGTGGGATTATTACTGGGAGGTTATGTTCAGATGTTTAATTTTGGGATTTGAGAGGTCAAAGGTCAAGGCCATATGCTCACTGACAGAGAAGATAACGTCTGTACAGCTCCTCTACCAGTACATATGCTTCTGCTTCAGACGTCAGGCATCGAGCCAAACTTAAGGCCAAAATTTAAGTGATAGTGTAAAAATATTTTGACTGAAGGATAAAATTGCAGAATTTAAATTCTTTTTTGTAAATTCCTTTGAGTCATACTCGTACTTATCCTGACCTTTCTGAGCGATTTCTGATGTTATTTAATGAAAAAAAAGTACCAGCTGATATTTTAAAACCAACTAATTAAACATTAAAACCTGACAAAACACATAACAGCAGACGCACAGCGACTACACACATACCAAGAAAAAAAAAAATCAAATATTCCCAGAACCTTTACGTACTTTTTTACTTTTACGTTTTATTTTATCTTGTGCACCTGACTGGAAGCCATGTTTTTCCATCTGGGATAATAAAATAAACAGCGATTAAACTTTCATGGAAGTGGACCGATAAGGAAAATCCTCTGTCTGCAGGAGTTTCTCCTCCTGGCTACGGACACGGCAGGAATCACACACGTTCAGGAACGTGTTTGTGTGTGTGTGAGTGAGTGAGGAGAAACGATTTGTCTTCAAATGTTTCTTCACTGAAATTTTGGATTGTTTTCATCATTTTCACGTTTTTGTACTGGCTTCAGAATGGGGCGATTCCAGTTCCACACACACACACACACACACACACACGCACACACACACACACACACACGCACAAATTCTGACACTGCAAGAAAAAAAAGGGAGAGAGAATGAATTATTAATCACTCTGTCTAATTATGGTGTGTGGCCCTGAGAGAGATATGATCCTGGGGAAATCACGTCTAACAACAGTCATTTATCACAACAAACAGTGAAAACACTGGTTAGAGGAGAGACGCCAGGATAAAGGACCCCCCCCACCCCCACCCCCCAACCCTTCACTTTAACGCTGCCGTAGGAAAATATGGTAAGGAGATGCATGGATCAGGATACGGGTGAAATTAGAGCTCGACAATGTCATTAAATACGTTACATTAAATATGTAAAAGAAAATAATCTAGTCGTTTTTACAGAAATCGTATATTGAAGATTTGGTAAAATGGTCAAATCTGCTTCAACACACACACACACACACACACACACACACACACACACACACACTGACTGACGTCTACCTGAACCTGCTGTTTGCCTTTGTTTTGTCCTTAAAACTGAAAACACAGTTCTGTGAAACTCATTATGTTTGCAGTGGTTTGGATTTGGCGTCACATGCCGCTGCTCAGGAAGCGGCTGGACGCGCAGATCGATATGGTCTATGAGGTATCAACACTTCACCGCGGCTGAGGAGCATCCCCATCCTTATTTATGGATAAAACCAGTCTGACTGTCACTGGAGGATAACAGGCTGTGATACCTGTAGCGTACACACAGTCTGATGACGTACAGCCAGTGTGGATGTTTACAGGAGGGGACCAGCACATTATCTGAACCACGTCTGGTCAGACAAACACATTAGTTCTAAAACAACTGAATCTACCTCCTCCATACACCCCCCCCCCCAGGGGGATCTGTAAAAGGTCACGGCATTTTGTCCCCGCTCAAAAATACAAGGGACCAGAAATAAGCATGTTCACCAAAACAAGGGCATTAAAAATATTTTAAGATGAATTTTTTTATTAACTTTTTTTATTAACTTTTTTTTATTTAACTTTTTTATCTGACTGTCACTCTGAGAAGCTCCACAATCACTGTTGTCGATCAGTTTCACAGTGAGTTTGAGATGATCAGCGAGATATTGATAAACCTCTCAGATATTGGCTTCTTCACAGGAGCCTTTAAAGATGTCGTTTTCTCCCCCCCCCCCCCCCCCCCCCCCCCCACAGATGTAGTTTTCTCCCCCCCCCCCCCCCGCCCCCTAACCCCACCCCCATCCTGCGAGCCGCAGCCTCTGGGTTTGTGCCTTTGTGTATATTTAGCCAGTAATCGTGTACACAGGGGCGTCTGAGCGGTGCCATGATGTGCCGCTGTGCTGAGTGACTGAATCAGGCCAGGTATCAAATCCAGCCTGTCAGCCGGGCAGAGCCAGGGCCCCGCTCAGGCCCATAAAGAATAAAAAATAAATATAAACGCCAACTCCCAGAAGGCCGGGCTCTCCGCCCTCTCCCTGACAGCTCGGATGGCGGTGGCGTGGACGTGTGCGCATGAGACGGCAGGACTCGGGGAGAGAGGGGGAAAATCAGAGTGATGGAGTGACAGAAAGGTTGAACGGGAGTTGGGAGAACAGTAGGAGCTTGGAAGACAGATGGTTAGAGAGAGAGAGGGAGCGAGAGAGAGAGAGAGAGAGAGAGAGCGAGGAGGGCGGAGTGTTACTGTACGTCCAACCACCTTCAAGGCTAAAGCTTCATCGACAGTCTGTCACTGGAAGAAAGCAGCTGTGGAGCTGCTGACAGTTTCCTCCATCACTTACAGGGATGTACAGCATGTGCAGGTGTGTGCGTGTGAGTTGTTTGTGCATGTGTGTGTGTGTGTTTGTGTGTGTGTTTGAGAAGGTTTCGAAGGCCACATGCCAAGATCCCACCATGGCCCGAGCCTCCAGTATCAGGTGGTAAGTGGTCTGGCCTCAGAGTGAAGCGAGCCCACGGGTCCACTTCCTCTGCACACACCAGCGACCCTGTCAATCAAACGAGCAGGGCCAGAGAGACAGACACCCGCAGGAGGGAGACAGCAGAAAGACAAAGGATAAAAATAGGAAACGAGAAGACTGGTGATGGGAGGAGTGGAGGAAGAAGAAGAGAAGAGAAAACTAAAATCATTTTAATTTTAAGGAATATCGCCCTAACACAACACACATAAACAAACTCTGTGTGTGTGTGTGTGTGTGTGTGTGTGTGTGTGTGTGTGTGCCATCGTTCAAAAGAGCGTGTGTGCACAAGCTTCCCTGGATAATGGTGAAAGGTTGGAGGCAGGTTGGCAGACGCCTACAGATGAACTTCTCATAAAAATATCAACGCACCAAACAAACCAGTAACATTCCTCTGTGCGTGAACGAAAGCAGGCCACACATGTAATTACACCCAACGTCCTGTAGGAGCGTTCCAGATAAATGACACTGGAAACGGGGCAAACCGGAGCGGGATAACATGACTTTGCAGGACGTGTGTGTAAAAGTGGTGGTGATGATTGGGAGTGGAGGAGGAGGAGGAGGAAATGGAGGAGGAGAGGAGGGTGATGAGAGGAATAAATGAGAAGGTGAGAGAAGATGACGACGTCAGAAGGACAGAAAGAGAGAAAAGAGAGAAAAGAGGAAAAGAGGAGGCACAGACAGTGATTGAATGTTGTTATTGTAGCTGCAGAGGGAGAAGGAGAAAGCAGTGAGGCGTTTCCTTATCACACTGTGTGTGTGTCTGTGTCTGTGTTTGTGTGTCTGTGTCTGTGCCTGTGTTTGTGTGTCTGTGTGTGCGCGCACGCGTGTGTGCATGTGAGGAGACACCAATCTCTCTCTGAAGTATACAATCTTATTGATCCCAACTGTGTTTTAGAATTTAAAATAGTGTGTTTGTGTGTGTGTCTCTGTGTGTGTGTGTGCTATGAGGTTGTGCGTTGATCATATGACCGTGTGCACTGACGCCCCCTTCAGTCCTTATCATAATACAGAGACCAGCTTCATAATGGCCGAGTGACATCATCATATGTACTTATGCTCTTCTGAGTCAAAAGAGTCCCAGAGGTCTACTTCTCCGGGGCCCCTGAGGGCCCCTGAAGGCCTCTGAGGGCCCCTGAGGGTCCCTCTGAAACCAGGAAGCAGAGACATGTTTACAGTTTGGAAATGTGAGCCGTCACATGCCGGAGTGTTCCATTAACAAAACCTTCAAACAGAGGAGAATCGAGTCGGAGAAACAGAAGCAGTCGGAAAATAGAATTTCAATGTGGGAGAGAGAGAGAGAGAGAGAGAGAGAGAGAGAGAGAGAGAGAGAGAGAGAGAGGGAGAGAGAGGGAGGGGAGAGAGAGGGAGAGAGAGAAATCAAGGCACCATCTCCACAAAAGTAGCTGTGTTTTTCAAGGTGGGAGACGAGCGGCGAAAAGTCAACAGCTGGAGAAAAGATAGAACAGATTGAATTTATAGGAGCTGCTTCTTTAGATCAATGCACCCCCCCCCGCGCACACACACACACACACACACACACACACACACTTGGAGGCAGATCTGGTTTCTGTCAATAAATTCACTTCCTCCCTGAGGAATTAGTGGGAGTGAAACGCAGCAGCCGTCTTTGCCTTTTTAATCTTTGTTTATTCAGGATATTTTCTCCATTAACACGCCCCGCCCCGCCCCGCACACCGGCCGGATGACAAACGAGACACATACCTGGCTCCGCCATCGTCCTCTAACTTCTGCCTGTCCTCCATGTCGTTTCATGCTCAGGGACTCGAGCCAAAGACCTTGCAGTAACAGGTAGAAGGTTGATTCCTGCTCAGGTCGAGTCAACATGCAAAACAGCAACCACTGGGAATTATTGTGTCAAGTCACTCATTTTGTGCGTCCATCAACTTTTGGTGAACTTGACAGAATCAGAATCAGATGAAGTTGTCGTCAAAGTTCTCGTCTACATTTTAGTCTAAAACCAAAAAAATGTTGGATCTTTTTTCTTCTTATTATTGTTCCCATGTGTACACATGGAGCATGTTTTGGTTTTCTTCCACTTAAATTAGAGTGTTTTTTTTTTTTTATCTGCCTGGTCAGGAAGTGTCGTGGATGAAAAGGCCTGATTTGTTTCAGGGATTAAAAAAAAAATCAAGAAACAAATGCACACACACACACACACACACACACACACACACACACACACACACACACACACACACACACACACACACTTCTCCTGAGCCTAAGTGATGAGTCCAGCACTATTAGTTACTGATGAAAAATGGGGGCACGCATGAAGACAGCGAGAGAGGGGTGAGAGAGGGAGGGGCGAGAGAGAGAGAGAGAGAGGACGGAGGAGTGCGGGGGCAGAGGGATGACAAGAAAATAAGGAGAAGGAACAGAGAGCTCTGTGTGTGTGTGTGTGTGTGTGTGTGTGTGTGTGTGTGTGTGTGTGAAGCAGTAAAACAGGGACTCAGTTGTAGTGAGAGAGTGAGAGAGCGAGAGAGAGGGCGAGAGTCAGTCAGGGAGAGAGAGAGAGAGTCTGATGGAGGCTGAGAGATAGAAACTGAACAAGACAAACACAACACTGATGAAGACAAACACAATCCTGACCTATAATAACACAACATCTGTGTGTGTATATGTGTGTATATGTGTGTATATGTGTGTATATGTGTGTATTGTCTGTGTACCTGTAAACTAATACTGTACGCATGGGGAGAAATGGAGCGAGCGAGCCAGTGACTGTATGGGAGGATCATGTGATGACTCAGAGGCCTTGCTCGAGGGCACAACAACACAACACACAGGCACGACACATTAAAAGCATCATCCCTAAAACTGTCTCTCTCTCTGCTCGCTCTCTTCAACCTTTTCTCTCCCAGATGCAAGACTTCACCTGTCTTTCTGACAAACACCTGAACTATTTCCCAAACATGAACAGACCAAGACCAATGATGAGAAAAT
Organism: Trinectes maculatus; assembly: GCA_016785345.1. NCBI lineage: Eukaryota > Metazoa > Chordata > Actinopteri > Pleuronectiformes > Achiridae > Trinectes > Trinectes maculatus. The sequence continues at coordinate 411,334 of JAFBJQ010000441.1, forward strand.
AAAATACTCCACTGTCCACTGTGTGGATATTCAACATGGCCACGTGTACATCAGCTGGACGTGGACGTCCCCGCTCTGTTTCGACGTCCTCTCCGTCCCCGGGGTCTTACTCCAGTTGACACCCTGTTTTGTGTTACCCTGGTTTCCAGGCGTCAGCCTCCCTCTCGCCTCACTCCCTCTAAAAAGCACATTATCAGTCACTTAGCGCCGTTTAGCTTAGCATCGATTTACAATGAACTGGCACAAAATGTCACCAGTCGATGCCCTTTTGGTTCGCAACCATACCATAATGCCTACGGCCATTTACTGGGACATGCTAATGTGCTAATTAGAGTGGAAGGAAAGTTTGGCCTCAGAGCTCGGCGCGCAACCACACACACACACACACACACACACACACACACATACACACACACATACACACACACATACACACACAGTCAGTGAGGAGGACAGGACCTCGATGTATAAATTCCCAGCTGGGTCAAAATCTAAAATAATCCGATCTTACATGGAACAGTCGTATTCCGGATCGTTCCGGCTCAGGTGGTGCAGAGCAGTGCAGCCGGAGGTGGACGTTATGATGCTTTCAAATGCAGTCGAGCCTCACAAGACGTGGCTTGAATAACCCCCTGACGTGGCGTTCAGTGGACACTTTAAAAACAGACGTTTTCATGCAGCCTTCAGGGGTTGCTGGATATTGAGAGCCTGTGGTCCATATTCTCTTCATCACCGAGGCAGTGTTACCAAGGAGCAGTGCACCTATGACTTAACCCCTCCAATGCCAAACATTCTTGTACTGGACAAACATCGAGGTTAACTTCAGCCTCTTTCACTATATGTGTGTGTGTGTGTGTGTGTGTGTGTGTGTGTGTGTGTGTGTGTGTGTGTGTGTGTATTGATGTTGATGAAAAGGATGGTATTTGGTGGTGTCTACGTTACATGACACCCATCACGTTTGAGGAATCGACTTTGAGCGTTGTTTGAATCGCACGTTCGGTGGTTGCTCGTTGTTGTTGTTGTTGTTGTTGCTGCTGTTGTTGTGAAAGCCCCTCGACTGAAGGCCACAGCTCCCACAGGTTTGCGTTTGACGCGAGAACACTGACACGACACACACACACACACACACACACACACACACACAGAGCGTTGCCTGTGGAGCACAAGGCGCAGTAGTTGCACGAAACAAAGCCACACCTCTGTTTCTGTCTGCACTTCCTCGTCTCTGACAGTTTCTCACTGGATCCGACAACGAACACAACCTGTAAAACCCCTACATCAGCAGTGTCGGGCAGAGAGGGAGCGAGACAGAGTGAGAGAGAGAGAGAGAGAGGGAGAGAGACAGAGTGAGAGAGAGAGAGAGAGAGAGAGGGAGTGAGACAGAGTGGGAGAGAGAGAGAGAGAGGGAGCGAGACAGAATAAAAGGCAGACAGATGGCAAATTAGAGAAAAAGGCAAAAGAGGAAGGAGAAATGCTTGTTATCACCTCACTGGCCCAAATAAATATAAGATGACACACCTGACTGATAATTAGTCTCCAGAGCTTTAGTGCCTCTGTGTGTGTGTGTGTGTGTGTGTGTGTGTGTGTGTGTGTGTGTGTGAGAGAGAGAGAAAGTGCACATGCAAATGTGGGTCTGCGTGTTTGTATGTGGGTTATAGTGAAAGCATAACTCAGACTGTGTGTGTGTGTGTGTGTGTGTGTGTGATGGAAAAGAGGGCAGAGGCCTTTGCATGTGTCCAAGCTAATGGGTATCCTGGCACACATAATCAGAGCCGTTAATCACACAGAGGCAGAGAGAGAGAGAGAGAGAGAGAGAGAGAGAGAGAGAGAGAGAGTAAAGAGGCTTCAGCCGATGGTGAAACGAGGCTTTGGCGGCGAGGAGCCAGAGGAAGAGGTTGAAAAGTCAATAGCGGTTGAAAGGGAGGGTGAGAAAGGGCGAACTGGGACAGAGCTGTCGTTTCATTTTAACAGGCGACCTACTTCATACGTTATTTGTTGTATTGTCTTTGGCAATAAGCACATCTGCACCGAAACAACACACACACACACACACA
>JAFBJQ010000441.1:414128-419128 GCA_016785345.1 Trinectes maculatus
TGTGTGTGTGTGCATGTGTGTGTGTGTGTGTGTGTGTGCATGTAATTAGGTAGTCAACAGCTGTGCCGGACAGACAGGAAGCTGCTTGTTGGGACACAGAGGTGGAAACGTCGAACGAGCTGCATCTAAACTGAGAAGAAAAACATGAGAAAAGAAAAGAGCTCAGCGTTTGAAGGCGACGTGTGGAGGACTGATGAGTGATGGAGGGACAGTGTGTAGCAGCAGAGGAAAGAAAGAAAGGCGGGTGTGATGTGACAACACCACCTGTAGCTGGCTGTGATTCACATGTAAACCTGTCATTAGCAGCAGGAACCGCTTCCTGACAGCTGGACAGCTGGAGGCGAGAGGAGTTCTTCATCGTCACAAACAAACCAACGTGGAGACGAAGACTGTTTTCGTTTGTTTTCTCCTGTGTCCGTATGTGGACGGGATGATGAGTCAACTCGCGTTTGTATATGGATACAAAGGATTCACAACAAAGTTCTTCTGTTTGTGTTTCAAGCGTTAAACGACCTGGAACTCGACACTAGACACAACTTTCCTTTGTCCCTCACGGGGACGGTTCCGTCCGTTCATTATGGCTGCCAGTCATACTGAACTCATGAGTGTCTTCAGTCTTTCAGGAAAACTCTGCTAACTAAAGCAAACTGTCCAACCACGCCAATCACCATCAATGAACAGGTGCACGTGCTCAGAGAGTTGCTTAGTAACAAAAACACAAACAGGGAGAAAAAAAAGCAGTAAGGCAGATTTCTGTAACGCTCTTCTCCAGTCGTCTGTAGATCATTGAGGATTCAGCAGCATGTGCGCTGTCCAACACACAACACAACACAACCTGCCCTTAGGTGCCCTCATTAGTTGCCTGTCAGCTTTGGAATGGATCTTTTCATTGGTGTTCAAATCACTCAACAGACCCACACCTGAATGCTTATCAGACATGGTTTTGGATCACTCTGGTCCCCAGTCACAGGACTTTTCATTGGACAATGAAATAAAGGAATGGCCTGTCAGAAGTCCTCGGCTAAGGGGGTAATACATCTCAGTCTATGAATATCTTTATTGTTAATTAATTTATTTGTTATTATTTGAATCTACTGTGGATATATTAAATTCCCTGTTACCTGACCTACACCTGTGCGGCTCTGGACAGTGGATGAACATCGCACAGAGTTTAAAATACACTGAAGGGTAAGAAAGAACACCTTGTAATGTAAAAATAAAGGTGTTCTTTTCTTTCTTTTTACATTAAAGAACACCTTTAATGTAAAAATACCATATTAATATAGGCAAGAATGAGTCGTCTCAATATTGTTAACTCGATAACGAGACCTGTGCTCGCTGAAAGCGAAACTTTCAGTCCGACAAACTTTGCTGTCTGACAAAAGCATCCTGCCCTGAAGCTGTGACAGCTGCAGAATTAAACTGAATGACGACGCAAACGGCAGGAACAGATGCAGCAGCTCCTATTTGTGGTTATAGATTATAGTGCTGCGTGTAAATGTTGGTCCCGCTGCATTAAGCAACAAAGCCAAAGGTGAAAATGGTGTTTTGCAAAAATTCTTGCACACATGATTAAATAAATTTTATGATTCAACCCTAAAACTAAGCCTGTTTCAGTCGCTCGTCCTCCCAGTCTCTCACAGGAAGTGACAAACCTTAGAGCAAAACATCCACTCTTTGTTATTCTCCCCCTGTTTCACCTTTTCTACCTCCGTTATTCTGCTGCTGCCGCTGGATGTTAAGTGGACAAGTGTTTACAGGAGCCTAAAGGAAAAGAGACGGAGTCTCAGCCACCACCTCCCGTCTCTGGTCCAATCACCATCATGTCCTCCCACTGTTTTCCTCATCCTTCTCTCTGGGGACACAACCACAGCTTCACTCCCTCTGTCGCCATCGCCCCCCTCACCGTGTGGACAAACAGCCTTTCGTCTCCATGTGTCCGTCTCGCTCTTCATGACTTAAAACAAATGCAAAAAATGACCGACTGTGATCACAGATAGAAGAAACGTCAGGGTTTTTTTTGTGAACTCACTATAAACTGTTGACTTCTTGTTCTCCTCTTCCTGAAACCAGCAGCATTCATCACTCTGCCATGAGCAGAGGATACAGTCCGCCTTATGTCCTCCTCTGGTTCCTCCCTCTCTATAGAAATCGCTTGTCCCACATTCTAACTTTTCTTGAAACAACTTTTTTTTCTTCTTTTTAAATCTCCCTTTCTTGTATTTTTGTCTTTCAGCACATTATTTTATTCTCCTCCTGGGAAACGGAAGCACCACGTCCCCTCCGTTTTGTTTGTATGGTTCGTTTGCTAGTTCGCTCCAGTCAAGGACACAAGGCCGGCTTCTGATTTACACGATGAAAAGACTTAATTAAAAAGCTGCGATGGGGCCCTGGGACGCCCATCATCCGAGGATGGGAGGGAGGTGAACGCGGCAGGGCAGAATGAAAGAATGAAGCTGAGTGGGAGAGGGAGGGGTGGGAAGGACAGGAGGAAAAAAAGAGGAGAGACGGGTGAAAACAAAGAGGAAAGGAGGACAAGTTGTACGGTGTGAAAGAGGCGGGAGGACATGCGGGACACTGGGAAGGATGCAATGGGAGTAACAGAGCAAACAGAGAGAAAAAAAGAGTGGGACGGGACGGAGATATCGCCAACGCTTGACACCTCTTCGCCTATACACACACACAATCACACACACACACACACACAATCACACACACACATCAGGGACAGGGAGTTAGTGTTAGCATCGACGCGCCTGCTCGCGCCGTGACACTGTACATCTCTGAGGAGAGGGACTCGAACACGCCGGGTCCACGTAGGTCGCCTTAATTAGCCACACAACCCGCTACGCAGAGCCCCGAGGGGGTTTACCAGGGGCACGGAGGGTGTGGAGACGAGGGAGAGGGGGAGGAAGCAGGGTGAGGAGCCGGAGAGGGAGCCAGGACGGAATGGGTATTAGAGTAAAGGGAATAAACCAATGGGATTGGACGGTTATTTAAAGCGTGGCCTACAAAAACACACAGCGCGTGTGTATTTGCATGTATGTTAATGTGTTTAGGTTTAAGTGGATGCATGGAATGTGACCTGTAGTCAGGATGAACCCTGTGATTCCATACACTCAGCATGTGTGTGTGTGTGTGTGTGTGTGTGTGCAGCCACGCTGGCACACGCACATGCGTACGAGTCCGGCGCGGTGATGGAGCGCGTTCCGCTGAGTGACAGAATGATGCTAGGTGAGGCTGTACACATAAAGCCCATCCATATTTGCAAAGCCTAATTAGCCGGCCCAGGTCATCGCTCACGGCGATGACAGAATGGTGGAGCGCAGGCGTGCTCGCCGAACCACACGTTAACGAACCCCGGCGCTGCCTTTATCCCACTGACGCCTTCCCACTTATTCAAACACTCCCACTGTCCCCTCCACCCGTAATTGACAGCTAATGCTTCTCACCACGTTTATAAAATGTCTCATAAACTGGAAAATTACAGGACCCTTTGAAACAGGCGTCAGTTTTCACTGCGTCTGAGCTGGAGTCTAAGAAACACAGCAAATGGACTTCCTGGATGACTGTCACATAGGTCAACAGACTTAATTGGGCGATGGCAGGGATTTTGCGAGGAGGTAAATTACGGCAAAGCTGGGAGACGAGCGGACGGATCCCTGCTGAAGCCACAAGGACCTGAAATAAAACTCGACACGGATGACCCCTGCTCTGAAAGTCTTACCTTGTGGGATGACAGGTTTATTTTAACAAGGTTTATTCATTTGCAGGTGGCTGCGTCGCTGCAGTGTCAGCGTGAATGATGATGTTAGAAAGTACCATTTGTCCTGTTCCTGTGGTGGCTGGGACAGAAAACTTGAGGATGCACGTGTTGAAAATGGGAACGTCAATGAACTTCCTTAAATACTGTTCCCCCTTAAACTCTATTTCTCTGTTTCTAGTGTTTTCCCCTGTGTTGTTCGTGCTTTTATGTCTTCCCTGTCTAATCTCTCCCGCCTTTCCTTCTCCATCTGACCCACGTGATCCTCTCACAGTTTCCCCTTCCCCTCACCTTTCTTGTCAAACCCCCGCCGATGCTTATCGGCGTTAAAACCAGCACATCCTTTACAGCTCTCACCCACTAACACAACCGCATGAGAGACGAAAAACAACTCACGACTGAAAAGAAAACCCAAAATGTTTGGATTCAAACTACTTTTTAGGCTCGAGACGTAAGAGGAGGAGGGGGAAAAAAAAACAGCATCTAACAAAAAGATGGTGTGGCACTGTTGACCTTTTTCCACACAAACATGCTCGAGTGGAAGTGAAATAGAAAACGTGGCTATAGAAAAGAGAGTAGTCAATCTGTAAGCAATCTAGGAAGAGATGGGGAAGACGGGATAATGGGAGACGAGGCAAAAAAAGAGAGTATAGTAAAAATAGAAATCACATATTGTTTGAGTGTCTGTGTATGTGTGTATGTGTGTGTGTGTGGGGGGGGGGGGGGGGGGGCACTTTTGAACACAATTTTGTGTTGTACAATCACGAGAAGAGGAAGAAAGGCAGAAAAGACTATTACCAGTGGGGTGGTCAGGTCATTTGGTCGTTAGTAAAGAGGCCTCCTCACAATGGTTGTGTATTTGTGTGTTGTTCCTCCATTTTCCCAGTGGGACAATACTGACTACATGGAGAAGCCAAGGTGCTGAAATAGGGCCCGTAAAACCCAGCTATTTTATACCGGACAAAATATCTGGAAGTTTTATAGTTGAAATCCTTTCAGCACGTCACATGGAATAATTCTCTGAGCACTAGTGAGGTCACACTGCTCCGGTGTTTGGCCTTATTTCTATTATTTATGTTATTCCAATGGAATAATGGTGAAAAACTGGAATGTGTTGTTGCTTTGGCTTATTTGTCTATGTCAAGAGTGTTTATTCAAACTACGATATACTGAAGACATAAGCACTTATCCTTGAAGGGTCATGACCTTTGACCATGGGCAGGCCACCAGCCAATCA
>JAFBJQ010000441.1:424128-431628 GCA_016785345.1 Trinectes maculatus
GTAAAGTATTGTTTAGCCTTTGTACCTTTTCCTTTTTGCGCTCACACACGTTTTCTCTGCCGCACCCTTAACCTCACTCTCTATTTGTCATCTGGATTTTCTTTATAAGCGCATTTAAACACATTTTGCTCCTTGGAGAAAATCACTCTCACTCGTTTACTTTTCCCTCGTTATTTTTCCAGACATTCCAGTCGAGTTGTGGTCACGTGCCACTAGGGATTCATTTGTGACAGACTCTGCCAGACCAGGATCTGGGATTTCCCAGATTGGCACCAGATCCCTGAGTTATGGGACCGGTCCTCACAACCAAACCCTAACGCATCAACTCATACCACATTTAATCCCTGTCCCCATTCTGTGACATTGCCTCATTCATTACTGGCCAGAACAGCGCCCCGCCAGGGCAAACTTGGCACAACAAGCAGGTCAGTGCGATGAATGAATGAATGAATCGGTCATCGTCGAGTCATCAGACGAACACTGAGATCTCTTATTGCATCACGACGCGCTTTCACCCAATCAAAAACCTGTTCAGATATTTTATGCTGAGCCCACAAAAAAACTCAGTGCAGCAGTGAGAAGATAACCAGCCGCTGGATGAAAGAGGGAGCAGCTGGGAAGACGACTGGATACGCGAGCGTTCGTCCTACCTCTCAGCTGCCGAGGACGCCTTCCTCCGACACATCACCGCCAGCGAACTGCTTCCCGGTGCCATTTCCTGTTTGATCTCCCAGGCAACGTGGTTGCTGGGTTTCACAGCCAGGAAGTTGATGCCTGACTGGAACCACACCCTGCAGAGAGGACGGAGATGAAGAGAGGGAACAGAGAGTGATGTTAATCCAACAATCGCACATGCATCATAAACAAAAGAGAAAAAAAAAATGACCAGGGGGAGTGGGGGGTGGAGGGGTTCGCTGAAAATGAATTTTTTTTCCTTTAATCCCTGATACCTGCCAAACATCACATCTACATCTGGTCCTTGTTTATTTATCCCTCGTCCATCCAGGTTCTTCTTTCCCTCCTCCATCTCTCTTGGCTTCCATTCTTCCATTTCCCATGTTTGTTTAACTTTTGGTCCAATTCTTCTGATTGAACACAACTTTTCTTCCAGGCTTCCCCTCCTCTTCCTTTCATCCTCCTCTTTTCTACTCATCCGTCCTTATCTTTCCCTTGTTGCCGTCAGGCAGAACCTTTCTTCTTCCTTTCATCCATCCCTCTGTGATCCCCCCATCCTCCTCCCCCTGTACACACACCTTGCCTTTTCCCTCCTCCACCCCTCAATCTCCAGACAGAGTCCTGTGGCTCATCTCTTTATTTGCTTTCTCCCTAATCCACCCCCGTGTGTTTTGTTCTGTTTATCACCCTGATGAGACCCTCCCTCTGTTTCTTAACACACACACACACACACACACACACACACACACACACACACACACACACTGTTTACAGCTTTTCTTCTTATCACACATACAATAGTCTCTGGCAAAAAACAAATACACTCATATTCGCCAAAAGACATTTTTCCTCTAAACAAAGGGGAAAAAAATCCTCTTTTATCATTATTTACTTTCTTGTGTTTGTGTCTTCTTTCATGTTTTGCCAAAAATCAGCTGCAACTATGTGACGTCCTGTCCGCACATCTGTTTGTCTACGTGTATGTGTCTATACATATACACCTGTGTGTGTGTTTGTGTGCCATATAACCATCTAAATAATGTTGTTTTTCGTGTTTGGCACAAAAAAATAACACAACTCACTGGTGAAAACTTTCGCTTTTACTATGAACTGTTTTTTTCTTGGATTGTTTTAAAGACGGGAAAAAAGGATCCTCGCTCATCGACCAGTGTTTTGTGCGATGGTTAAGAAAACCATCACGTTTGTGCGTTTGCGTGTGTGTGTGTGTGTGTGTGTGTAGAAACATGGCGCTGAATAACTTGCAGTCCATCCAAAAACTCTTTTATAATTCAATAGCTGAATATTACAAAAAATAAAAAAAAAAATAAAAAAACTCCCCCACCATTGTTCTGCTTCCTCTGCCTCTTTCTCTCCATCCCTCCATCCCTCCATCCCTCTATTCATCTGTCTGTCTCCTCTGTCTGCCACCCTCACCCTCCTCCCTCCTATTCACTCTCTCCTCCCTGTCAGCCAACCCAGAATTTAAGATAATCCAGTTCAAAGGAAAATTTGCTGCGGCAACAAAACTGTTTAAAAGGGAAGCAGTGAGTTCAGGAAAAAGAGAAAGGAAACACAGGAACAGGAGATAAATGTGACTGACAGGAATAATTCCTCACAGACCTCCAGAGGTGGCAAAAGGTAAATCATGTATAAAACATACCCCTCCCCAGCTCCGCCCCAGCGTCTAACAACATGTTATTGTAAAATAAAATCAAACTTCCAATCTGGAATCTACCTCCTCTACCTCACTCCATCACTCCATCACTCCATCACTCCATCACTCCATCACTCCATCAGACCATCGCCATGACCACCAACAACCAAACACAACAACCGTCACTGCTGCTTCCACTTCCATAGTACAATACTAAATTGAGTTTTGGAACACACTGAGACCGGTGAATAACGACTCTTGAGTTGTGAGTTGTCATTGGTGGAAATGTTCGTCATTAACCGTCAATCTGCCGACAATCAATCGTTGATGGTTTGAAATGAAGCAGTTAGGAACAGTCTGGGTCGTCGCTATCAGCTATATGATGCTGCTGCTGCGTCGTCGAGACAACAAACTAACACATGATGTGATGCTGGAGTCGACTGGGAAACCACAATAACACGCACAGAACTCACATACACACACACACATACACACAAAATAACACAATGACACTACTTTCCCGAGCTGCATCAGTCAGGACTTTGGTGTGTGTGTGTGTGTGTGCTTGTGTGTGTGTGTGTGATGGTGATGGACAAGGGTGCATCCCTGAGCTGCTTCTCTCAGATCTGTACACAACAGACAAGCCTGACAAGTGTCTGCTTGTCACACACACACACACACACACACACACACACACACACACACACACACGCCCCCTCCCCCCCGTTTGTTTTTTTAAATAATTCAGAAAGAGAAGCAAACTTCTCTTTGTCGCTTTTTTTTTTGCATTCGTCACGACAAGGACGCTGCTCGGCCTCGAGCGGCCTGTGTGTGTGTGTGTGTGTCTGTGTGTGTGCGTCTGTGTGTATGTGTGCGTGTGTGTGTGTGGATCAGGCTGCTGATAAGGCCGACGGATAGGTTGCGTTTGTTGATATCATTTGCAACCTTTGTCGTCCCACTCTGCCTAAACGTGAAGAAGTGGTTCATTTTCGCAGTACTGATGGAGGCAGGAGATGGCGCTGTGAAAGCCAGGACTTATATGACACGTAAAAGCTTTATTTACACACACACACACACACACACAGAGAACAGTAAGCGAGGATCAGCTCCCTGGACGACACTCACGTTACACACATCCACAGCTGCAGCCTGCGCCTGTTGGCCATTGTGAACCTCACTGAGCATTGCTATTGATTTCCTTTTCCTTTTTTCTTTCTTTCCAGAGCAGCAGCTTATTTGTAGGCAACTCGCCACTCGTTTTCCAGGAGTGTCGAGGAAACGCAATCGGGCCCTTTGCCAAAACGTTACACTGTGAATAAAGTTTCCCTCGGCTCTTTAAAATCACAACTGGAGGTTTAAAATGCAGCGAGTGTTGGTGTCAGTGAGATGATCGGAGTCCTGTTCATGAGCCCCTGAAGGTCACTTTGACTCACTGATGCACACTGATGATCTGATGAATTCTGGCTCGTGGGCAAGTTGATGTTTTGTTTTTTGTTTTTTTAATTAAAATAAAGTTTTTGCTCGATTACGTTAAAGGAGACGATACATAATTGTTGCCAAACAATTCCGGTTTGTGGAGCGGATCCCACTTTGGAGGAAAAATAATGACCGTGCTGAAAATGTGTTGCCTCTCGCAGCAGGGACTTTCATATATATTCAACGCACACATTTTTATTTACCATAACATCATAACTTTTCCCTTTAGAATCAACAGCAAAGCACAAAGGAGAGAGAGAGAGAGAGGGAGAGAGGGAGAGAGGGGGACGGAGGGGAATGTGAATGAAGCGATGCATATTTATAGCTTAGCCTTTCCAACAAGGACCGGTGACCCAGGAAAACAAGCGGCGTGGAAAGAGCAGGGGAACCAGAGGATAACAGATTGTTCTGCTCAAAAGAAGAATCACTTAAGTTCAATTAATTCCCTCTACTGCTGACCTCATCCTGGAAAACCGCTTCCACGCACACGCTCACCTGCTTTCACACCTTCACTTCAGGAGAACGCTGTTGTTGTCGGAGGGGATTGGTCAATGGAATGTTGTGAGTCGTCGTTAAGGCTGCTCATTATCCACACAGGCCAATTACGTTAAAACTTAATTTGTGATTTGTCCACATGAGCGATATATGTTTTTAAAAAGTGTGTGGTTTGTTCTGATTGGGTGCATTGGCACATTGGAGTAGATGAGAAATGAAAGGAAATGGCTGTGAGGGCACTGACAGGTAGGTGAATGATAAAAGTGAGTTATGACGCCCAGAGTGGCTTTTATTCAGGGTCCTGTGGCCTCGTTAAACACTTGATTCTGTTTGAGTCGGAGTCTGTACGCAGAGGTAACCTCTGGAAGAGCCTGGTGGGAGCTAAATTTATCGACTCTGGGGAACCTCTCATCAAAAGCCTATGTGTTTAAAAAGCTTTAAAAAGCTAAAAACCGAGAGATCTTCTCAGCAAGTCGAGGACCCGACTCAAAAAGGCTGAGAAAAAAATAAAAAAAGCCTCCGCCGGGGCTTCAAAGTGATACGGACGTGCTGCTCCGTCAAGCTTCAAGTGCGTAAACAATGGAGAAGTAGATGTGAAGCACATCGGGAGCCCTCGGGGTCAATGTGCTCCTCTGGTTTGCATGGTATAGATTTTCTTTTCACTCGCTTCTTGGTGAGTGATTCTGCAGCTGATTTATGTCGCGTTTTCAAGGTTATCAAGGATTCGGAACTTCCCATCAGTAAAGCAGGTGATGGAACGACGCAGCTGAATCCGCTTTTTTGCCAGCGCGTTGCTAAAACGTGTCGTTGCCTGGATCTCTCTGAGCGTGTTCCTCAAGGTCTCTGCATTCAGCGCTGGTAGGTAGCTGAGGTGGGAGTGAACTTGGCGTTAAGATGGTGCTGTCAATCAAAGTAAAGGCAAAAGCCAAAAGTGGTTCTTTTCAAAACAGAGAGCCAGATGTTGTGTGTTCAGCAGCAGATGTGTGTCATAGATGTGTTGTTAAAGAGGACATATTGTTTGTCTGAAGTTGTTGTTGCAGCAGATGTTCCGGAGACAACACCTACTTCCTGATCAATCCGAGATCAGGTAGGAGTTGCAGCAGCTTGTTAGCAACATTCTTTCTCCAGCAGTTTTCCAAAGTCTTCTGTGGCCAGACCTGATAGATCATCACTTTGAGTGAATCCACCGGGTTTTACCCCGCAAAGGAAAACTCCCAGCATGCATCCTGATCAGATACCCGAACCACCTCCAAAGTTTGCCAAGTTGCACATAGTTTAACTAATGACACCGCTATTTCACGACTTTAACAGACAACGCAAGCTGGCAAAGAATAAGTCAAACAGCAGCGAGTCTTCAGAAGCACAGGCAGATGTTCAACAACAACTCACCACGCCACCTGTTTAACCTCCAACACGCTGTGAGGCGGCTGTCGTCATCTCACTGCTCCACTCACACTGTCTTCTGAAGAGATGAAGTCAAAACAATCTGTTGTTGTCATTGTCATGGTAACGTTGAAAACATACAGTATATATATATATATACTGTATGTAACCCGTGATCAGGTTTTGTTCTTACCAAATGTTTTCTTTCATTTTTGTGATGATGGACAATCAGGAGCCAGTTTGTTGCATCGCCACCATCTTGAATATATGTTTTTTTTTTTTTTTGGTGACGGACAGATTGGGAGAAAGGGGCTTTGGGAAGTTTCAGGATGAGCAGGTGGGCTTGTTTTGAAGGACAGAGTGAAACAGATGGTGAGCTGGAAGCATGGAAGCTCATAACAAGCAGTTCAAACATTCGGAAACACGGACGTAAAAGAGCTGAGGTATGAGGGGTCAGGGGTCAAGCGCGTCTCTCCGTGAGAACATCTGTTTTACCGTGTTACCCAGGATCCCCTCTGAATATCTCTCACTCTTTTCTTTTGAAGGCCTACACTCGTTCCTTCCTGCGGTCCCTGCTCCCTTTGTTGTTCTTTCATGCCGGCTTCCTTTTTTTTTTGTCCCGCTGCCCACTCTTACATTAACTTTTTCATGTCTGCCTCATTTAAAACTCTGTCACTCTCATCTTGCTGCCGTCTTATACATTATTCCCTGTCACATCGTTTCCTCCTCTGGCTCCAACAGAATGGCAACAAAAGCCGCTTCCTGAGCAGCCTCCGTCAGGAGCAGCAACAGTAAGACCAGGAAATGCACAACTATTTATTCTTTCACCTTTGACAAGACCATTTCTCACAAATACAAAAAAAACCCCACCTTCTGCTTTGTGCTCAAACGCCCAATTACCGCCCTGCCGATGGTTTTTCCTGGCGCTGCCATCTAGCTGCCGTGATGTGTGTGATAACTCCTGTCTGTGCGGAACAAAAGGGTGAAGTAACATTATTATAACTTACAGCGATGAGATCATGTGGCAGGGGTGAGAACAGTGCCTGTGGTTGGGACGGTGTTTATTGCTCGTTTCCTGATGTGGCTACTCTCTGTTGTTTATGTTGAAATTTTCAATTTGTGTAAAAAAAAAAAAAAGACACGAGTGAGAGTGAGAGAATGTCTCATGTACGTAAACAGACGTAACCGAAGTAATCAGACTAATCAGTTTGCTTTTGTTGTGCGACTCGCACTATTTGCATAATTACAGTAAATGAGAACGCACAATAATTAACGTTTTCTTTTGCTTATTTATTTATTTACTTCGTGAAACTTCACCTGCAATTTGTGCTGAATACAGATAAATGATGACTAATGACGACCATAATTATATCAAAGAGTTTTCAATAGTGAATTACACTGTCGTTGCCCCTGACGACGACAACAACAACAGTTGCCTCATATTCTAATGTATGTGTGAAAATATGTGGAAACAGTGACGTGTCAGCACAACAGCTGTTCATCACAGAGAGACGCGACGCCCACGTCCATCAATCCTCACCGAGTCCGAGTGCATGCTGCCACATGACGAGAGATTCACTTTTTCATCAGCAAACGTTTCCCTTTTTTAATGACTTTTTAATTTACTCGACTTTACCCTTAATCACACACACAAAATTACCTTTTCTAACTATCTACCTACACCCCCCCCCCTCCACACACACACACACACAGACACACACACACACCACTGCAGTTTCTTTGTCTCTCCACAGACTCTCTGTCCCTGAGCAGCTGGATCACCACTTAACTGCAAAATGACTATTTTGTTACTAAGA
>JAFBJQ010000441.1:434128-436374 GCA_016785345.1 Trinectes maculatus
CGTTCCCGTGGCATAATGGGCCTTAACAACGGTAACCGAGGCACCGGCTGGCAGACAAGAGACAGCAAACAAATAAACATGGCGGCAAAAGCAGCAAACAGCAGGTTGGATCAACAAACACAGCTGGGAGCAGAGGCTCAGCGATAACCGGGCAGACGCTGGAGCTGGAGCTGTGTTTCCTGTCAGGTGGGTGGGAACTCCGGCCTGGAGATGCACATAGGGAACATTTTTAATTCTCCAACAAGCACTAATATTCAGCATCGTGTCCATAAAGCAGCGTCACATTCATGACTCTAACTGCCAGTAAATCAGAGGCCATATCCCAGAGAGGAAAAGATGTTGAAAATCACTCTCTGCTTCAAGGTAATTGGCTGAATCTCAGATCCTGAATGTCAGGACGCTCCGGCTCAATAAAGAAGTCAATGATCCACAAAACACAGTGTCATTCAATCATGATGTTGCGTAAGCGACACCCTCCATCGACACCTGGGAATTAGTTCCCTCGCTAAAATTAGTGAGCAAAGACGCAGCGACAGGAGTTGGGATGCTACTGCTGATGGTAAGCACAGTCACATGCTGACTGAGAGACGCGGCAGCGGCACCTCAGGGTTCAATTACTGCCTCGCAACTGAAAACCTCAGCAGAGGTTGACTTCACAAAGCATCAAATCCGCCTTTTGCTTCCAGGCCTCAGCAACACTCGTAAGATGTGGAATCTCGCTCATCCGCATCGCGGCGGTGCCTAGCAGGTGGCAGCCATTGTGCTATTCATCATGGTTATTTTTGCATACGTGTGTTTGAAAGGGAAACAGGATGTAAAGGAGCAGGAGGCTGAGACAAAAACAGCATGGGTTGTGTGGTAAAGATCATCACCGGGAAGAAGGAAACATAAGGAACGCATGAGAGTATGTACAGAATGTGACAGTGTGTGTTTTCCAAAGTGCGTTCATATTTGAATAGTTTTGCACTGTATAAACAATCTGATGAGGACATCTTTTATTACACAAAGTCTGACCTTTGAACTCTTAATAATGCTGTAAAACTCCACCAACCGTTAAAATTCATCCAGGGCTTCACGAACGGGAGCCTTTAACGATGAAGATATAATTGCTGTGTTTATTTTCAGCATAATTAGTTATCATAAAAAAAAGTCATTTTCAAGAAGCTCCTGCGTTTTACACCGACGCGATCAAACACGAACCACCGAACCTGAACGACACAGTCAGCGTGAAAGTATATTCATATATTCCGCTCTTTATCTTAACGATGCTGATTCCAAATCAGAAAATATTCCTGAGGCTAGTTTTCGTTTGGAGAAGACAGACATTTTCGAATCGAGGATCCAAACTGGTCGGTGTCGGAGGGAGTGGGGACGGGTAGGACAGTATGAAGAGAGGGATTATACAGGAGGTCGGACAGAAGGTGAGGGGCGGAGTGGAGGGAGAGGAGGAGTGACAGAGAGATGAATGAAGAGAGAGAAGGGAATGACAGGACGGAGACAATGACCTTTAGGAGCTGAAGAGAAATGGATAAACAAATACAGTTCGCAGAGTGTCTGTCTGTGTTGTCTGCTGCTTTGTGTGTGCGTCTCTGTCTCTGTGCGTTTGACAGACGTCCGCGTCCCATCCCGTCTTCGCTCCAGGTGCTGCAGTGTGATAACGGCTACAACCCCCCCCCAACCAACCCCCCGCACCCTCCCACCACCTCCAACCTGCTTCCTCCTATCCTCCCGCACGACCCGACCATGTCTACTAATTCAACGCTCCGGCGACGAAAAGCTCGTTTCCACTTCGAGAGTCAGCTCTTTGGAGCTCGCTCAACAAAAGCACCCAACAGAACTCCTTCAACCGACTCGGTGAATTTATGCACTGCAGCCGACTCATCGACGCAGCGTTACCAAGTTAGCATCTACATGACAAATAGAGGTGGCGGAGGCATAATGGCGAGAGAAGCTGAGCTGGCGGCTGGAGGGCGGCGTTCTGGCTCCTGATGGATCCTGAGGAGGGAAGTCTGGACAGAGGGGAGAGGGCGAAACTGAGCAAAACAAGACTTTTCCCATCTCTAACAGTCACCAGAGCTGCCAGACGCACAACAGCTCAGGACTAATGTTGGACTGTGCAGCTCCCAGCTGGCCACGCCTGCCAGGGAGAAGGTGTTAAAACAGAGCTGTTGAAGCTGTGCTCAGCATTTCTACTTTATTTTCATTTTTTTTTTTGAGCAAACAAAGTTGGAGAAACACAAATCTGG